>JAOVYW010047453.1:34875-59403 GCA_025775045.1 Hiodon tergisus
GATTGTGGTTGTGGTGGCACATAGACAGCTCACGTCTCCAGGTCCACTTCTGCCCTGATTGTGGTTGTGGTGGCACATAGACAGCTCACCTCTCCAGGTCTACCATTTCCCTGGTTGTGTTGGCTCAGACAGCTCACCTCTGCTGGCGGGCCTGACAAGCCAAAGGGACGTAGAGATCACAACCAGAAAGCAGCCCCCTTGACCCAAAAAGACAGAGCAGGACACCTCTCAAGTGTCCCTTTTGTGTCAGTGTGATTAGCTCAATCTACAATTGATCCCAACGTTTAAGCAAAAAGAAAATAGCTTTTTGAATACTTTTAACCACAGAACTTAGTAAGATGTATGAGAGTGTGTGTGTGCCAGAATGTGTGCATGTGTGTGCATGTTTGATATCAGTGGCACCTGCCGGACAAATTGAAATGAACTCATGATGTATATGTGGTCTGCAGTTGTCCCCATTTTTGTCCTTAGCCTATCCCTTTCTCCCATGCTAGGCGGTTTATGCCCTGACAGCAGGAATATGAGCTGAAGCTGAGTAAGGAAGCATGGTCAGATAGCACTGACATAGCAAAATTGCGTGTAAACCAAGCCCAGTGCAATATCCTGTGATTTGACAAATGAAAAACAGAGACGGAACGAGATGGACGTTTGTCCTTTACTGGAAAACTGCAAAAAATATTAAATAAAATATTTTTAAATTGCAGCCCAGCCTCCCGAACTGCTGATTCTGAACACACCTCCCCACATCTAATAAGCGCTGAATTATCACACCTGTTACTCAGCTGTAACTGTTGGTTTTGACACGAATGCGAATTTGCAGGAACTAAAGAATGTTTGTCTTTAAACCTTGGATAGCAACAGCTATGAGGATTATTAAATCACTGCAGCGGTATTTCAGCATCCCCGGGTCAAATCCCGCAGAGACCGCAATGATGCTCTCGATACGCAGAGTGGCATTACCAGGTGATTTATGTGTTTCAAAGCCCCCTAATGGAACGCTCTCTGGGTGCCGTTTGCCCCGGGCTACACAAGCCTTTGTTCAGGGTTGTGATGTTAAAAAAATAAGCGTTTCCATCAGGGCGTCTCAGCCCTGTAAGACAGACCATTTAAAATGCTACAAAGACCAGGCACCAAAACTCCAGCACAGAACTCTGAATCGGCCTGAATTAAATGCAATGGTTGGCTAATGGTTGTAATGTTTACCAAATTACCAAATTATATTCATGAGAGCCCATCTCATGAATCTCCTTCTCTTTCGTACTCTGTTGAGAAACAGAACAATTATTATGGAGTCAAATTGGAGCAGGGAGTGCCCCCCCCTCATACTGGCCCACCCGTGGAAACTGGCGCTCTGACGAGGCCGGGCTGAATTAGGTCATCCCTCTGGAACAAAGGTGACACATGCTGTTAATAAAAAGGGAGGAAAAAAGAAAAAAAGGAAGAAGTAGAAAATTTACATTGGCTGAGGTCCAGGCACAGGCAGACAGGGAAAGCGGGGCTGGAATTTCAACAATGCAGGCAGTCGGGGGTGCAGCTGTTTCATACTGTTGGGCCAGATCCCAAACACATGCATACACACATAGGAAAAACACCACACACAAACACACACACACATGAACGAACGCAAATACAATTTCAGAGTAAAAGAGTAGGGTCAGAGGGGAAGAAGCATAACTAGGTTGGATTGGTGTGTCCTGGACAGCAGACTCTAGAGGAGGCTCAGCATTAAAACATGGCTGTTGCCTCTCTTTATTTAACATTGCAGGGTCAAAAAGACCAAATGAAAACAAAAAATAAAAGGAAAACTAAAATGAAACAACTGTGGCATTCCCGGCAATGTAGATTAAAAAAAACACTAGTGTTTTCTGTATTTTGGAAAATACGGAAAACACCATAAGCCATATACCGCTTCCTGGTGAATAGAGCTTTACCAGATGGAAAATTAAGTAGAAAAATTGATTAAAAATGGCGATGAGGATTCCTAGGGTTTGTGTCGATGGGAGCAGAATCCTGGCGAATGCCCGCATAGGAGTAAGGCAAGTTTGTGGCAGCCAGTGTTAGGTAGGTGAGTCAAAGTGTGGTTTCCCTGCTGGTTTTTAGACTGGCAAAGTTGTTTTTTGATGAGTGGATGAGGCTGCGTGCAGGCAAACAGGAGTAGGTTTTGTCTTGGAAGCTATTTGGCAGTGATGTGGCCCTGAATGTGCCGCTGGACGTCTGTAGATTGTAGATCTACTCTGACGTTATCATCACTAGCTTGTGATGATGTGGGATACACTGATAATTTAAGGATAATTGTGTTAAGTGCTGGTTATAGGATTTAGAATAGGATTTACATTTTACATTTTAGTCACTTAGCAATTTTAGAACCTCTTATCCAGATCAACGTACAATAGTGCTACTGTTTAGGGTTTAATGTGCAATAACAGATTCTGAGCTTCACTGCCCTATTGAGAAGTACTGCAAGTAGGTACAAAGACAAGTGTTACTAAGGAGATAACGTACAAAACAATTACAAGCAATATAATCGAGACCAAATTCAAAGGATTTGAATTACATCACCTACTGTCCTGTTCCGGGATACTGTCCTGCCCATTCAAGTTCCTGGTCTGAATATGATATCCGAACAGTATTCAAGTTCCAGGTCTGAATATGATATCCGAACAGTAACAATGTTTTACAAGCATGTCTGCATTTTCATTTTTCATAATTCTTTAGTTCTGAGAATGTAGCTTGGATGTAATTTTATTCTGCAAGATGTATCAACGTATCAGTTTTGTTTATCATGTTCTGATATTTTTCAACAAAGCATTGACAATGGTGTTTAAGCAGCAATACACTGTTAAAACCAAAAACATAAGCTTTCCCTCTGGAAGAAGAGTCATTTTGATATTTCCTCTATTCCACCCCTGGAGTTTATTGGGCTGGACAGAGAGGTGCTCAAAGGTTAGCCACCATCTGGTTTCTGGATGGAAATGGAAGGGAAGTGGGTTCACGTTGGCTTTCATGTTTCCATGCATTTTGTGTAAAACAACAGCAGAAGAAAACTACAGTGGTTGACGGAGGAGCAGGGAGTCGTGCAGCCCAAACATAACAGCTGTGATCGGAGCTGCGGACGGCCACTGTGACAAGGCAAGTGAGACGAGATGTAGCATTAGGAGAAAGGTGCCTATGTGTTCATTTGTAGAACAACATCTGGCTTAAAAGTTAAATATAATTTTCTCTAGTGGGATAACATAAAGAAACTAGCTGAGGTAACTGTGATGTTAATCAGTAATAAGGATCTAAAGCTAGCCCTAGAGGACATGCTCCTGACGTAATTCTGAAAGGAAGGAGCACCTAAGTCTGGGTTGCCACTAGGAGGGATAAAATGGAACCTGGGCCCAGGTCCAGAATGGGGGGGGGGGCAGAGGTTGTGATTGTGACTGGGTGCGGGTGATGGTGCAGTTAATCAAAATAATGCCAGGAGAAGAAGTATATGGTCCCTTTATGTAGCGTCTTTTCCTCAGAATCAAACATCAACCAGTCAACTCTTTTCATCACTTGCATCCAAATGGTGGAACGACCTGGCTGAGGGAGTCAGACGATCAGAAGCTTCTGCTGCCTTCAAGAGGAAACTAAAAACTCAGCTCTTCCGACAACACCTCACACCACTATCCTGAATCTTCCCCTAGGTACAGACTGCTAATCCATTTGAATTTGTTCTTGGTCTTGATTAAATTGCTTGTTTGTAATTGATTTGTATGTTATCTCCTTAGCACTTGTCTTTGTCTACTCTCAGTACTTCCCAATAAGGCATATACAATACAGTATCTGTATTGCATGTTAAACCCTAAAAATGTGTATGACGCTCTGGATATGAGTGTCTGCTAAATTGTAGCAAAAACGTTGCCTGGTGGTGTCCTCACCCTGTTAACATTTGTAGGCCCGGGCGCTTGGCAGCGCGTGAACTGTAATGCCATCCCGGGACGCACCGTAGATGCCACGTGGTGCCGGCACGGTTTGTGAGGAGGGAAAATGGAGATCTCGGGCCGTACAAATTGGGTTGTCAGCAGGAAAACCCCGTAGCACACTCAACCTCCAGTGGCAGGTTTCTGTCTCAGGGCGAGTCTTAATACCGTGGCGCGACGGAAAGTTTTATCGTTATTTCACTAATGTCCCTAGGCAGCCGTCACCTGTTTCTCATCTGCCTCCCCCTTTCGTCCGTCGGAGGGGAGAAGCAATTTTCCACACCAGCCTGCCACTGCTCTGTCTCTGGTTTAACAAATGCCTTCTTTGGCAGAATAAAATATGCCTGAATCTGGAATGTTCATCAGATTCAGAACCAGAACCTGGCATGTAATTATCCTATGCTATATATAGTGGGTGGGTGCCGATGAAAATGTAACACTTGAATTTAAAGACCTTTTTAACCAGACAATATTACTTTCCTTTGAACCACAGATATGTGAGGTTTTTGTCATCGTTGTATATAACATATAACAGCAATAAATTGATTGATTAATTGATGTCACACACAGCGACACAGCATCCCAGTGCCCCTGTATTAGGTGAGTGACCTGTAATGTCCATGGGCGCTCCATTTTTGGGATTCCATTGGATAAAACAATGAATACGGTACAATATACTAGAAGAAACATACTCACAGGCTGCTGATTGATGCATCCATAAAATGTATTTGTAAATAATAACTGCTTGTGACTGATATCATTTAAGAATAACCAAACGAAGAAGATGACGTTTAAGGTTACGGTCTGAGCAACGGGTATTACACTTAAGATTCCATTTGTTTTGTAAATTCTCGATTTCCATTTGACCCCAGGTTGTTTAGAGTAGGGTCTGCCTCCTCCTCAAAGTGTTCCCCGTACTTCCATTCTCCCCACCGGCGCAAAATTCTAGTTCTTTCCGTTTGTTTTCTCAAGCAAACTTATTCGCCATTTATTTGAAGTGCTTAAATTAGTGCCCTTATTCTCAAGGCTTTGAAATCAATATCCTCGCTGAGTTCCCCCGAGAAGCTTGTGAAGCCCAAAAGGGATCTTCCTTTTCCATCTTATTGCTTCCGTTAGCTTTTATAGCTCTGATTAGCAGTGAAAAATAACAAATCAAGTTTAAAAATAAAGACTACAAATGAATACAATGAAGTTTTGAATCAGCTAAGAGATTGCAGTTTGGGTCTTCTTGTTGTTATAATTGGGCTTGTGTCCAGGGATCTTTAAGATTTATTTTGTTAATGGAACGGAAACTGTCAGAGCTGGAACTTACTAAAGGTTGTGCTTAGGTGAATTTAATGAGTCTGTGTTCCATTTGAATTTGAATTTTGAATGACATTGACAGTTTCTGCGAACTCTACTTTTGCGCACTTCATACCTTGTATGTATAACAGTTCTTTCATTTTTAAATAAAATAAATTTTGCTCTTGTACTAAGTCATCTGGCAGAAATAGCATATGACAGACAATTAGACAAAACAATACTGGTTAATGGAAAGCATCTAGGGCCTGTTTTTTCAGTTGTTTTGCCCCTCTGTCACATTGTAAGCAGATAAAATTCAGCCCTTTGACAATATTTTATCTTTCTATAAAATTATTTTGTGGTGGGTGTAAAAATACTGTAGTGTCAGCAGTAAGTCCCTGAATACATTTTAAATTTTTCTTCGGTGCGGGTGCGTCGGAATGAAGGTCAGACACCTTTTTGCCGTGAACGCGAGGTGACTTTCATTTTCGCCACAACACACATGGCCCCTCTAGGTGGAGACCACGCCAAAATAACAAACTCTGTCCTCCTGTCTTCTCCACAAACTTTATATCCCTATTCCTCCCCCTTCCTTTCCTTCTCCCTCCTAACTTTCCTAATCTTCTCACTATCTCTGTCTATCATACCAACTCTTGCCCTGCTCTCTCTTGATTCTCCTGCTCTCTCTGCCGTCACTTTCTTCCCTCACCTTCTTTTTCTTTCCCTGTGGGTGGTACCACCCACACACCCCAAAGGGGGGGAACCTCCCCACTCCTCTCACTACCCCTTACCTTCCTCACCTGCTGTCACCCCTCCTCCCTGTGCTTCTGTCCCGGCTGTGGTCTCCCGCCTTCACAAACCTATTTCCTGCCTGTACTGATGGGTGTCGTCACACCCAAGGCAAACATTCCCACTACCTCCAGTCCATCCAGGTCTCTACAATACATTCCCACTTATGGCAGCTATGTAGAGTTCCACTTCCTGAACAAGAAAATGAATAAATAAATAAACAGAATTGAACCCAGCTGTCCTTGCCTGTGAATCCTAATTGTAGAGGTTAGTGCCATGGACACCCAGACAAGGCTTTCTCACTGGCTTCTAAACCTGCTGATATCCCGCCTTTGCATCTATCGCCAACTTGGCTAATTGGGTTTTTCCAAACACAGGGTGAACTTAGCCCTAAGAAAATCTGGATTGTGGTAGCCGGGACTAAACAAACACCCTTCTCCTCTCTCCCGTGGAGGACGAGGTAAGGAAGAAGAAGGGGGCTTTCACAGCCACCCCCCAAGAGATCTGATCATGAGGAAAAGCATAGGGCGGAGAAAAGAAAATCCACCCGTCTAATATTATGGAAAAAAACTGGGCAGAAATGCACATCTAGACATCTGCCCAGTCTGGTGATTAAACTAATAATGATTATAATCATTAGTCATCAATCTCTTTTTGAGGTTATCACATTTTCCCCCAAACTGTGAGTTATTAACACACGTTAAATAATTAGTTATTGTAAGTAGCGGAGAAAAAAAACAATTTCGATTAAAAAGAGCACATTCATTGGGAAAAATAGGAAAAGGAATTGATCAAGTTTCTTTAGAACCCTTAGGAAGGAACACTGTGTTTTAAACATTCTACATTATTCGATAACCTTTCTAACAACATGTTTATAGTAATCCTACACACAGTACTGTGCAATAAAGAAGACAAAAAATTAACAACAAAGACATACATGTAAACAGGCTACGGTGCCTAAGACTGTATATATCGACAGTACTATGCAGAAGTCTTAGGCACACTAGGCACCCTATATATATATATATATATATATATATATATATATATATATATATACACACAGCACTATGAAGTCTATCAATGCAGTTTATCAGCAGCTAAGACCTTTTGTTGTGATGGAAGTCACTGCAAATATGTTCTGGTACTATGACCATAACAAATAAATATGAGGAATTTACTTAGCCAAGCAGAGCTGCTGGCCTGAGATATTGCGTCTTGATGTTTCAAAGGTTACACAGCCTCAATTAGTCTCGCTTGCAATCTGAAGATTAAAGCAAAGCCAAGCTGTCTTTAATGTCAGCATGCAAATCCAGACAGAGAGCAGAAAATATTACCTAACAGCTTACACATCATTTTCAGGGCAACGCCGGGGCAGCATTGTGGGTAATTAGTGTTAGCTGAAAACGCGCTGCAGATATCTAATTTGTTTGTGCCGTACTGTGCCAGTAGTGGTATATGAAATAGGCTAGTTCTTTAGTTGCACAGAGGAGGCTTCAGTAGGACAGCATGCGTTTAATAGTAATAATAATGTTAAACATAGCAATTAGTAGCATTATTATAGTTGTTGTTGTTGCAATATTCTACAAATAAATAAAGAACGCAGGCACTTCTCGACAGAAGCTTTTGCAGAGAGTGTATGAGAACCAGAGACTCCAACAACCACAGATTAAAGTCTCTTGAGGTGGAAAGGAATCTGACATTTGTTGGAAGAAGGATTTCTCATTGAAGAACAGAATGAAGTAGCTGGCGCTCATTTTTCCAGCAAATCGGAATGAACTGATCTGCACTCAACATGTTCAGATGTACAGGCCGGGTGTGACGGTGGGAGACCCTGGGCATGCTGAACCACAAGGCCAAAGGTTTCAGACCATTAACAAGGTCCTAGCCTGGACATACTTCATCTGCCAAGCCCACAGCATGGGTCGCTGTGATCTTCCAAGAGCCATTCTTCACATTGGACACTGCATTCAGAGTAGTCCACACACTGGCTTTCACATAGGCCAGATGTAGGATTCCTGCTGAGGCCCATCAGAGTTCCCCGCACTCAAAAAGAATTCCTCTCACCTGTGTCTGACTGCATGCATGGGTGGGTTGGCAAGCCCAGGGACAGATAGCAAATTCATTCCAAAAGGATTAATAACTATTATTAATGATTGTTCTCCCCTTGAACACAGTGGTACGGCACTTACGAGATAATTCAATGTTTCTTTTTTCTTTTTCTTCATGGGACCAACGAGGAACAGAATTAATTGACTGTTTCTCCCTGCAATATGAACACAAGGCAGCACAAAATTAACAATTCAATTGATATTTTCCTGTAAAAGAATTTGTGCTAACACCAAACATTGGAAAAATATCCACACACAATGTGTCTTTAAATATAATATATTTTATTTTACCCTTCCATGTATTATATGATCTTAATCAAATGATTTCATGAAATTGACTCTAGTTAATGATATTGTTTATATATTTTGTCACATCCTTATATTACTGGAATTCTAATAATTCCTCACGAGTAATCCTATCCATGCAAGTTATACTTTGGCAATAAGGAAATTTGCTCTGCTTTCTTGCAAATGAAAGGAAAGGTGCCATGCAACCAATAAATGACTAATTCCTTTGATAAATAAAAACTCCCTTTGAACTTGAATGTGAAAATCGAACTGAAATAACTAGTACATTGTCAAAATATTAATAAAAAAAGTACATTGTCTTATATTAAAATTACATGAATAGTAATGCAAATTGCAACTGCGAGAAAATAAATGTTTAAATATAAAATTTCAATGCAACTGTCACAATATAACACCATAAGTAATTGAGTAATAACACCATAAGCAATTGCCACTTGGTATTTGCAAACATGGTCATATTCTTTACAAAACGATTCGCATGCAATAACAAGATCCCCAGAATGCATACATGTTTTGTTTGATATTGATAGCTCCGACGATTAAATATATTTGACAAATTTTGTGTCTGGTTGTCACTTTTTGTTGCTTCGTGTAATCAAAATCATGACGTATATCTATTTTGCAGTTCGTTTAATATGAACTACAAAGGAATTGGTTAAATTAAGGTAAAATAACTCTATAGACAGTTGTTTCGGAAAATAATTTGATTAAAAAATATTTGTATTTTTTGTGCGAAATTACATGAATTTACGACGTACTGGCCCTTTAACTACTTGTAGACTCGTGCTGAGACTTCAGTGGCTGGTGTTGCCTTTAAAACTGTATAGGGTCCAAGCCAGTAATTTTTCTGGCTCAATTTCAGACAAATATTTTTTACGGGAAGGCCAAGGCATGGAAAAAAAGTAAGAATAATGCTTTACGGACCAGAAAGTTACTCGGCTGCAGTTGAGTGAGGAGTGGGTGAGTACAACAGAAGAGAGAGAGCAAGAGAGCGCGAGAGCGAGCGACCTATCGAGAGAGGAGGCGAGAGAGGCGGCACTGTAACACATTGAGAAGACGCGACATTTGCAGCGGATACACGGAGGGAAAAAAAAAAAAAACTATCGCTTTCGTGTGGATTACTGTTGGGGAAAATACACTGTAGAAGAACTGACACAAGTACAGTGTATCGCCAGATTGAAGTCGGTATCTTAAGGTAAGAATCTTGATACTAGATAGTGTATTTCGCTAACTGGGTAACTGTGCGTAAACATGCCTTTTTCGAGAAGAAAAGCGTTAGCTACGAATAGCCAGCTAGCAACCCCCCCCAATGAAACCCACCACGGTTTAATTTGAATTCAATGAAGGAAGGTAACGCGGAAACGAGACTCAGTTAAAGGGATAGTAACTAGATTAGATAGTGATATTTTTGTTTCGCCGTAGTTATAAACCAGACGTGTTGATATATCTCCGTGTTATAAGCTATTTCTAACTGTTTATAGTACAACCGGCTACTGCTACATCGATTTTCTTCTTTTTTTAAAGATGAAATGCAGGAGGAAGCATTATGGTTGGCGATTACATTTTGTTATAAAAATGGTGGAGTGATTTTTCCGGGCAGCTAGTTGTAAATCAACAAAATAGCTTTGTAGCTTGCATGTCCTGTTCATTTTAGAATGAATCCCGATTTGTTTTCGCTGTGATTTTAGAAAAAAACTGATTAAAACCCAGGGGCAAAGATGATTCACGATTAATTGCAAACAATCCGAAAACTGTTTGCCAGAAGATGTCAAGCAAGATAATGAAGACATGGAAAGAAGCTTATACTAGCTAGAAAGTTAACTCGTGCGCGGGTATCTTACAGTTGTTACGTAATGAAATGTGGGTGTTAGGTCTTTGTAGTTGCTTGATGTGTAGTTTGCAAAGCTAGTTGTTTTTGTATGGGGAACTAGAGAGAACGTTTTGAGGCACGAAAACATGGACTTTGTACATATTTTAATGTGGTATATTTTAAAATGACATTAATAATCCCAACAAGATTTTTGTTTTCGTATGCAAGCACTGTCAACCATCATCAAGTAGCGTTTAAGTACCACACGCGAGACGGAGAGGCCCTAGTCTTTTTAAAATTAGGACTTCCTTAGAATCTGTTATAAATAGTAATGTGCATTTGGTGTGAGACCAATTGCAGTCTTGTGTTTTGCTAAACAGAATGGTGTGTGGGAGAGAGAAGGAACTTGTGGATTAGCTAACGTGTGTGCGTTGGGCCATGTGTCGTTTTATATCAAAGTTCAGAAAATGAACATTTGGAGAAGTGAACCAAGACTTAAATTGGCTCTTCTAACTGTTACTTTCCTGTCACACTTGGTCTTACAGCTTTTGTCACTGCCGTTGTTGGTCTAAGTCTGGCTTTGGCTCTGGCCTGCAGTGTAGGATATGGATTCTGGGCCAATATCTCGTCTTTCGTGTCCGCCCTCTCTCTCACACACACGCACAGTAGTAGGATTTGTGGGTGTGAGATTCTTTGGTGTCTGACCTCTCCTTCTTCTATAACTCACTGTTCTGAAGTCGAGGACAGTCATGGGTCTGTGGTGTTTTCTGGTGTTGGAAAGGCAGACGGCAGAGATTGGGAGATGCAGAGTGATGTCTTGCTGCTTTACATTGGAGTGAGGAGGAGGGAATTCCTGGCTCCTGACCTCCTCCCACTGTTTTTGTAGAACTGGAGTGTTATTTTTATGTGAGTTGCTTAGTTTAGTGCAGAACAAGTCGTTTTATTTAAATAAAATCTTTTGTTAGAAGGTAAATTGAGTCAGATTGCCTATGGTAACTTCACTAGTATTATATCAACAATGAGAAGAAAGTTCCTTCACCTAACTTGTACATGTAAAAACATACTATCCAGTACTATTTTGAGCCTGCTTTAACATATTTTGATGTACTTGCACTTGTTTTTCTCACTGAGAGAATGAGCAACTATGCAGTTTCTTTGAGGATCATTGATACGTAGCAGAATTAAATTAATACGTTCCAATTTGGATCTTAATTTGTTCCTGTGGCTGAACAAAGTGTATTCACATTTAAAAAGCGTTATAATTGGTCCAAACTGTGGTGTTGATTAATTAAAATCATGGCAACCTGCACCGCCTTGAAAAATTGATGAAAAAGTGTCCTAAGTGATTTGAAAAGAGCCAGTTCCGGGGAAGCGCGATGCTATATAAATGCGCAGACTGGGATTGTTTAATCCGAGTGTCCTTTTTCATCCTGACTGCCCTTGGTCTTTTCTCCTGCAAGTCACGGAGTTATTGCAGCCATTAACGCCCACCTCTGTCTACTCTAAGTCAAAGGTATGCTCGTTTCGCTGTGACAGGATCAGCCTTGGATACCTGTTGGAGGACACCTAAATGAAATGTCGCAAAAACGCCATTCAAACAAGCATGTCGAAAGGGTTCCACTTTGTGTGCGATACTTTACGTGGTCTCCCTTTTGAACACGTATTTCCATTATCCGAATAAATACGAAATGCACACAAAGCACCACAGATGAGGCAGTTTGGAAATAAAAATCCTTTGCAACCTGCCTGGTTATATGGAAATGGTTTTCATTTGCATCTAACACCCATGGTGTAAAGTAAATGTTGTGTGTTGTGGTTTTTTCCCCTAACATTGATTCCACCCGTTTCCCCTTTCAGCCAACAGAACAATCACAGTTAACGAAATTTTTTGTTGACCTGTTATGACCTCAAAATGCATCATTCGTGGTGAATGCTCCAAAGCACTGTTTGAAGAGCAGTTTCCAGTGCTGTCGCCGTTTGGCATGTAGACCGTTGCTTTCCCTGCAGCCTGGGGCTGTAGCTAGGATTTGAGTGTCTGTCTCTGAGGGAGGTGGGGCAAAGGGAAATTGAAGCCCTGGCACTTGAGCGTCAGCCTCACAGTAGGCTTGGGGACAAGATTGCGCCTTGAGTGGCCTGTCAAGTCCTTTTTTCTATTGAATTAATTTTAGGTTTTTGGGGAAAGGTTGCTCTGGAGAGTCAGGTAGACCACCCCACCGCATTCCTTCTGTGTGACGGTGGCCGGTAGGACAGTGTCGGTTTCTATAGCAGCTGCCCTGTCCCATGAGCATGATGTCACGACCAGTGAAGCCTCTCTTCTTCAGGAGCACAATTGCTTCGATACCCGCACTCATCACACGCCCAGACACACACTATATGATGATGTATGATTTAAAAAAATAAACTGGGTATTGAGATGGCCCTCCTTAGTCCAAAGTAAAGGCAGAGCCTCACGACCAAACTCCCCAGCCTCTCCAAATAAACAGATAGATGGATAAATAAAGCCAAACAGTGTCAGCATAATGAGCAAGACATAAATACTGAGAGGTGGTTTACTGCGGAACCGGCTGAGTGACTCATGGAGGGCATTAATGTCAAGTGCAGGCTTTTGGTTGCCATTTAAGAAAGCCAGTGCCTGGGCCAAGGGTTTAATTACTACGTAAAGCCCCAGGAAATTACTTCTCCCTTGCCATTTAGAATACATTTCAGTGATTAAGAAATCCTGTACGGCCAAGGTCTGCCATCCGCTGTCGCGAACCTGGGTTACTTCCAAGACAGAATGAACTTGGTTGATCTGCATCAGCAGTTATGACACCCAACCATAAGCCTCCTTTTTGGTGGCTGGAATCTGTGATTCCTCTTCACACCTTACAGTAATAGGCAGGGAGAAGACTGTCGGTACCCTTGGTAGGTTATAATGTTTTCACAACCTTTCTTTAACAGCGTTGCAATGTTTTTTTTTGGACTGGGGTAGGTCTATGACAAGGGAAGACCTTGACTGGGTCCCCTATCTGAGCTGTACTGCAAGGCTTCAGGTATTTTAAGAGGTGCTTTACAGTTGTAAATTTTGGTGACTAATGGCTAATTTCAGACTCTGCCTTAGGCATAATTAATTCTTTTTCCATTCTCTGTCATTGGCTGACATGTAGTCACATGAGTGCAGTCCTGCTGCTGAAAGGATCTGCCACGCACAATCCAAACATTGGTATTTAGGTATAATTGTAGGTGTCTACAAGAATGATTCAGTTTTACTGGCCGTGGAGTTTTAATGTAATATGTAAGGTTTGTCTGAATGTCAGTCCTGAGGGGAAGGTGGCATCCTAACTGCACCTCTTTACTACCGCTGACAAAATCCTTTTAAACAGGCAGATTTAAAGTCTGGGCTCTCAAGAGCTTCCCCTCACAGCTGCCCCCACCCATTATATTTCCAGGAAAGGGGGCCCACGTCCAGAGAGAGAGATGGGGGGAGAAAGAAAGAGGAAATCCAAACAAGACTTCTCGAAATCTGGGCATTGCGTCAGTGTTTCTGGCAAAACGTTACATCTAATAAACAATTCCTTAGCTCTCGGATGGGGTAGGGGGCCCTTTGAGTTAGCGTGTTAGTGTGTTGTCGTCAACCTGAAGTGACTGAGGCTACATACCTCATTGGCATGGCCTTTAATTTGCATTTCCTCACCCTCTGTTGGCATTTTTTAATCTCCCCTGCTCACAACCCCCGTTGCCAACCCAGTGCTGGTGTGATCAATTGGATTGGGGTCATGAAGGTTGCGTAGGAAGGGATCGTGTGACGAAGGAAAGTCCCACTAGGCCCCGGTTGTATGGTGGCAGCACTTCCGCAGGGTCCCCCAATCTGTTTGGTTCAAGTTGAATTGAATTAGTCAAATTAGCCTGTATTCCTGATGTAGTGCCATCAACAACGTTTTAAAACTGAATACGCTTGAAAACTTAGTAACTGTGGCTTAAGTTGCACTGATTTAAATTAATTGCAGTTGCTAAGAGGTACTTCTTCCACTCTGTTTATATCCAATCAATATTTGTTGCTACTTTCAAATTTTGATTCTAAGGGTGCTTTACAGGAATGTCATCTGCCCATTAAAAACCCATTAGACTCTCCATTCCAGTGATGAATTTGAACATCCTTTTAATGTTTAAGGATGAGAGAGCTGAAGGTACCAGGAGTGGTGGGAGACCTGACCTGAGAGAACGGTGATGTGGGGAATGAAGCTCTGACGAGCCGAGTTAGCCGGGGGTCACGGTCAAGGAATCCCCCATGCTCGGGTCACTCGGCTTCATCTCTACGCCCGCGTTTGGGTCGCTCGGCTTCATCTCTACGCCCGCGTTTGGGTCGCTCGGCTTCATCTCTACAGGCTGCGCCGGCCGGCCCTGTCACAAACCCTGTGCAGAACGACGTCCTTGTTGAACAGCAAAACCTGTGATCTCCCTCTCGGCTGCACCGTTGCGTCTCTCTCTCTCTTCCCTCTCTCTAAAGCGTTCCACTAAACGCCATTTCAATAGCCGCTCTATCCGGGCGCCAGAAAGAAGGGACATCATCGTGTCCAGACGCCACGCTGCAAATGCCAAGCTACCAGCTCTGCCAGAATGTGCCTTTTTTGTGTTTAAAACGCCTTCTGCCGTCTAAATTCCCATCTGATATAATGACTGCTATTGTTCAGAGAGAAGAGGGGGGAGGGGTGCTGGTGTGTCGGTCTACAGTGAGAGCTTCACGTCACGCTTGGGGTTGGTACACAAAGCCAGTCATTGCGAAACCTCCACCCCCCCACAGAGCTGTCAGGAGAGCCCAGCTCACTCAGGTGAGGGCATAGTTACTGTGAGGATTGGCTCTAATGCTGGAGGTGACTTCAAGACCTTTGACACAATGAAAGGATAGTCGTTTTGACGCTTTAGTCTTGAGGACTCTGAGGTATGCCGATTTACTATTGCTATTAAGGATTTTGAGAGAGGGTCTTAATCTGGGATAGTTCATGTATGACGAGTGTTATGAAATGTGTCTGTAAATGTTACTATGGTCTAATGTTAGATGATCTATATCATGGCTGCCATGCGATGTTCCTTTAAATCCCCGATCCTGTCTCTTGTATTTTGTATAGTATTTGTAGTATTTGTCATCATTTTTCATAAATTGTGTATTTTCTGCTCTTTGAATGCTTATAAAACCTGTACCGCTCATGCAAACCTTACCAAACTCAGTAAGTATTAGGCATGCCGGAATAGAGCATGAGCATATATTGCTGATTGACCACGTGATGACGCTATACTGACCAATCACAGTTAAACACAATTAAACTTGAACTGTTTGGAGTCATTTGTTTGTCTCTCCAGCCCGTCTCTTTACAAGTAGAAAGAAAGGCCTTTTGGGTCGGTAAAGTCTGCTACGGTGGTTGTGAAGTTTGATCCACAGTAACTCTTTGTGCCAAGCCCTAACTAAACTCAAAAAAAGTTGTTTCCTCAGAAGATGACTAAATGGTGAGCCAATAAAATATACAATATTTAAATGACACTTAGTCCTACTTGCGCTGTAAATTGTGTACCACACAATAATTTGTTCTGTGGGGCAGGGTGTTATAGTAATTGCGTATTCGCAATGCCTATATATTAAACGCCCGATGAAAGAAAGATTATTTTTTTTGGTTGCAAACATGATTGGCAGTTAAAGTGCCGACCCAATTGTTCGATGGTCAACAAAGTGTTGCGGAAATAACTAGAATATCTGAATGATCTCACCCTATTTTGAAGGTTATTCTCTTGTGCTAATTGGTTAGGTGCTATTTCAGCCTTGACCTTGCTGCCCTGTCTGCATTGATTGCTATGGATGACGGGACAGGTGGGTCCTGTCCCATATTTGATATTGTTTGCATTACAGCTAGCTTTGATTGTGGTCTTTTGTTTCATATACTAACAGTCATAATTAAGATTATTACAATCCTGTCAACACAAGGCAGAACCACAGAGTACTAGCAAAGAAACTGACCATGGTTTTTAGGCCCAAGTCATAGGAGGGGCGAATCCAAGGGGATGCACCGGCTTTTTAAAAATCCTTCCATATTATCTCAGAAGGATGGAATTTATTCCATATCCAAAGTTATATCAGTGGATTGACCCCCACAAACGGCTTGGTTGGCGTCATAACGTACAAATCACTGTACATGGCAAACGGGTTTATTTACCTGCGCCACCTCCACATGGAAGGTGGACATTCCCCCCATCCTTGTCTGCGGTTTTGAGAAAGGTTTGAGGTTGCCATTGCTTCGAGGAGGCTGTGAAATGTGCAAGACGGATCGAGGTGTCCCGGCAACACCCTTCCTCTGTCGGCATGTTCTACAGCCGCCGGCTGCTGTTTAGTTCCTTTGGCCGGCCCCATGCAAAATCCCGGCTTTGACTTGCAGCTTTTAAAGTAATGTGTTTAGGTAATGGTATTTGTGTTCCTGTCTGGGTTTAGTGTCCGTTGAGGCTCCTTCCCAGCTGTCAGCTGCCTCGTGGAGGGTTCCGGTGAAAGTAACCTGTGAGGGCGGAGGGCCATTGCGGTTTGAGATTGGATCCCCTGGGGCGGGGGTGGGTCGTGAAGTAATACCTTTTAATCATGTGTGCAACAGCTGGAGGGAATCCGCTCAGCTGAGGAAAAGATTCCTACAGCATGGCCCTTGTCTCGTTCACCTCCATTAGCTTTTCTTCTGGGGCTCTGCGCTGTGCAGGAATTGTTACAAAGCCTGTACAAACACATCAGATTTCCCTTGATGCTTTGCACAGTGTTGGGAGACATGGGTGTAGTCAAGTGATTGGATCACATAACAGGATTTCAGAGTGCAATCGAACAGCATGACTGGGGTTAATTTCCCCCCCCCCCCTTTTTTTTTTTTTTTTTTGTTCTCCTGAATGCTTGAGTTTCCTCTTAGTGGGAAATATGGATTTTTAACCACTTAACAGATTTCCTATAGTTAATTTTTGCTTCTTTGAAATTTAGTTAACATAAATCAAATTAACTAAAGTTTAAAATGTGAAACATACCATTTATGCAAACTTAAGCTAATTGTATCTTGCCTCATTGCTATGGGTTAAGGGCCATTTTCAGAAAACATAAATTGTAACATTGGCTTTGAAACTGCTGGTTAGTAATTGGCTACAGTTATTTTTGCTGATTCATGTTAGTCTCCAATGACTCAAATAAGACAAACCAAACCTAAAGGGTCCATTAAAACAAACCATTTGGCACCATTCCTCCCTCCTTGAAGTCCTGATGTCAGAAATATGCCAAGTACTCCCACCAGGCCCTGTCTCTCTGCAACAGCCATAGCAGCTATAGCAACAGTGCTGCCGTCAGCCTTGTGTTTATGCCAAGCACAGGTATGAAATCAACCAAAGGGTTTATGTGGGGTTGCCTGAACGGAAATTGAGCCTGCCAGGATGCATTTTATTTCAAAGGGGGTCGCAAGACCACACTGCTGAGTTTGAAGCGCAGCATAAAAACTCCCCCTGTGTCACTCACTCTCTCGCTGCTAGGTGCCTTCATTTTATGGCACTTATCTGCTAGCTAAACACTGGATGACAGACGATAAGGCCTACTAACTCCTATTTATTGTCTTCAAAGCGGAGTGAAATGCACAGTAAATATGCCTGCATCTAAAATAAACAAATTCAGTAATAGCCCTGACAGTCAGGGGTAGATTATGCTTTTCGCCTATGAGGTCTTGTCGTGTGTTGTGAATGAACAGCGGCAAAAAATATAGGTGGCAAATACGTGAACTTTTAGCTTATCGCGGTCTGCAACTAAATATCTATTATAATAAAGGCATGCTGCCCGAGTTGGCAATAAGCAATATTCATGTTTGCGTTACACTCGTGTTCAATTCAGTTTCCATTAACACAAACACTTGTCACTCTGCCATTAAGCTGACCAACCACACTCCCTTAAAGAATGATAGCCGCAGTGTGTATTCAGTTAGTGGGGGCGCACTTAAAAACGATGCCAATGTCACACTTAGGAGTCCATAATGCTGAAATTGTCCGATGATTTAATAGTTTTGAATTGATAAATTATCCAGACCGTGATCAGCTGTAAGGTTCCTTCCTCCAGCTACAGCAATCAGATGCCCTTGGCGTTTGAATTTCGATTATAGCCAAATAATAAATAGCGAAAATGCAAAAGACTAAACCCAGTCATTATGAATTCAGATACCAGTTCATACTTATTACTGCTAGCTTTAGAACTATTTGTCTCCTTCTCATTGGCTGCGAAGGTATCCCGCCTACCGGCCCCACCCTGCACTGTGTTCTCGACCACTATCCTGCTGCTGCCTGGCACTTCTGAGCCAGGGATTCTGGTTCTGAGGCTGGTTCGGCTGAAATGGACTGGCCTGGCAGAGGTCTGCAGCTCTCTTGAGTGATTCTGAGCGTGTGTGCTGTAAATGCAGTCCACTGTAAATCCTGCTGCACAAGATCAGCAACCTTACCTCAAAGCTACTTGCATTGCTCTGTTTTACGTTTATAGATTAATACAGCTGAAGTCCTTAAGGTTAAGTACCGTGCCCAAGACGGCAATGACCTTATGATTATTAGTAGTGCCTTAACCACTACACCTAACAGCTGCGTTGGGGATGCTCCAACCCTCCACTGAATCGACAGCAAAGCCGCCCAAGCTCAAGTCCAAGTTCTACCTGCTGCTTTAGTTTCAGCCCACAGGCCCATCCGCCCTGGGTGTGCATGTCTTAAGTAGAGAGAGCCTCTTTCTGTCAAGTGACGTGGAAACTCTGCTGTGTCTGTGGATACTGTGAGAACACGTGCCATGATAAGAGCAATTCAGAAAGTCGCTATCTCCTGTTAGATCTGTCAACACTCTTAATTTGTGTGGCTTTCATAGGCGACAACAGGATGGAGACCCTGGGGGAGGTTTGCAGGTTCTCTGACTGTTAAGCCAGACGTTAAAGCCTTAAAAACAACCAGCCCCTTCTTTTTCAGAGAAGATCTTCAGGTTGGGTTCTAAATATAATTTTAAGCCCGTATCGGGCTCCTCAAATGATACGCTTAGGCTGGCTGAGTGGTCCAGACAATCGTAGTGTGTGGAGTCAGGCTGAAGGTTTTGCAGGGTTCAGCTTATCTGCTGTAATTAGGGGTTTAGTTTTCACCCTCCCCTCATCCTTGTTGAAATTGCAGGTTTCAACATCTCGACGAGCCATACAGTAAACCGTCGAATGTTCTCCCATTTGGATTATTTTTATCATTCGGAAGACTTGTAAACCCTTTTTGTTTATTAGTATTAAGTGAGAGACTGCTGAAATACAAAACGTGTCTGATGCGTCTTAGCAACAGTTAAGCTTGCTGAGAATGCCATGTGTTTTCTTAGTTTCTTACGTGTGTTATTGATCTTAAATTTTAAATTCTGCTCTGCTCCGTTTTTAAAATAAATGTGCATTTTATTCGTTGTGGCAAATGAGGCGTGCGTACAATCAGATCGATTTTCCTTTCCAGAAATGAATTATCTTTCCTAAATGAATTGAGATAAAATGGCAGCGAATCGTAGTTTTTTACATCCGTATATTTTGCAATCTATATTTGTGTGTATATCTCATGCGATTTATACACTGTCTGCTCATGTAGGTGTTATGTGTTTGCCTATATCTCTATGATCTGCGAATCCCTAAGAGATGCTTTTGCCAGGCCTGATAGCAAACATTAGCAGTGTAGAGAGTAAGTATAGAAGGACCTTAGATTCCCTTGGGACTGATATCAGTACTTAAACCCAAGCTATGGATTTTCCTAAGACAGAGGATACGTTAACCATGCCCAATTATTTTCATTTTCTGAACCTTCTGAATGGTTTCGGATAGAATGTTATGGTCACATCTTGAGATACTTTATGTGAAATGCACTTTGCGATGAACCCTCATTTTTAGGTCATTCCATTGGCCTGGATATGATGCGGGTGGTTGGGCAGTGTGTCTTACAAGAACCTAGATGGTTGAATGTTGAAGAGAAGGATTTCTCTCTTCCAGTGGCGTGGTTGATCATGTAGAAAGTGCGTGGGGGCAGGGGCCGTTCCTTTGTTGAAAACTTTGCTTTGCCTGTTGCTTAGCAAGCGATGAAAGCCAGCATATATGTGTGCGAGTAAGATTATAAGGGGGACCTTCCACCCCCCTCCCGCCATTATCTACCTCCATCCCAGACAGACCAGTCTCTGGTATGTTTGTGAGAAGGCCGTGGAGGTGATTGGGGGGCGTGCTGTGGGTCTCCTGATGAAAAGTGCCTGGGCCAGGGGTTAATGGGGTCTGACGACAGGCCGGCCACGATGGGGTACTGTCTCGGATTTATTGGTGGCGGGGTCTCGGCCATAGTGCTAGGTCAGGGCTCTGCTGAATGGTGGGCATTTCCATAGAGATGCAGATAAAGATGCAGCCTACATGCCACTGATTTAATTTTATTGAAGGGGATTCTGTAGCCTGTATATGTTTCGCCCAGATTCCCAATTTGGATATAAAGCTTAAATAAAGAGTTTTTAGGGTTTGGGTCAGTCGTGTGTATGTGTACATGTTAAGTAAGTACTTATTTTTTATGTGACGTATTGTTGAATTCACTGACTGTTAAGTGGATGCAGTTATACTGTACAAGTACCTTGTTAAATATAACCAACAGAAAAAATATTCACAGGTCTCCAATCAGTACATCCTCATTTTGTTTTTTATCACACTGAGAAAACGTTTCTTCTTTTATCAGTTTGTGACACATTTTCTTAGGAAAATTTGACCTCTCTCCTGGTCTGGAGAATATATATTTTGTATTAATTTAACCATTTGTAGATTTTGATTCACGCTTGGGATCATCATTATGCTGGATTGTCTCTATTACCCAGCTTGAGCCTCCTAGCAGAGGGTAAAAATATTAGTCATTAATGTCCTTGGAAACCAGTACCAGAAGGTGCAAAACAACGCCATATTTCACAGTGAGCATGACGTTTTTCTCAGAATTTCACTGCTTAAGCATTTCGGGTCGCTGCTACAAATCCTGCCAAGCCACACAGGGAGGGTTCATTGTCGGCTCTAGGATAATGTTTTTCGAGCCACCCTGCAGGCTACACAGCCCGCATGAGGGGTTCAGCACTGACAGGGGGAGAGGCACGTTCCCTCTTGAGGGCAGGGCTCCGTGAATCCGGTCAGGGAGGAGAGAGACCCTGCCGATTTGACCCCACCCAGCCCGGGTGTTTCTCTTCAAACCGTCTACCGCCGCTTCGCACAACTGGCTAATGAGATAAGCTGGATTGGAACCTGCGAAATAGGACTCCTTCAACTTAGTCTGCAGTCTGGCAAGTGTCTTTACCAACTGAGCCACTTGGAAGGCTGTAAAGCTACATTTTTGTTTCTTTTGAACATTAGAAACGGTCCCAGTATTCATTGAGCTGAAGATTACAGCAAAAACTAAGCAAAAAAAATCCTCAATGTTGGCAGCTATGCCGTCTTGCTGTTTGCGTTAAGTGCTCGTTATTGAGATGTTGTATCCTGTTGATGCCAGGCTGTTATTAAGATCTCAACCTTGGATTTGTGGTTGCATCGCCAACCATTTTTTCTTCTTCTCAGCACATGGGGGCAAATGTTATCTTACTTCCTCTTCCTGCCAAGGTAACGACTGTTCCTGTGGCCTTGACACTAAAGTGGATTTCAAATATAAATCTACCTTTTTATAGCCATCACCTAACTTTTAATGGTTAGGTTAATGACTGTTTGTCTGCACACAGTTTCCTGGCCTTTACCATAATGGTGGATGTCACTGAACAATTTCTTTGTAACTGCTTCGCCTGGTTTCTATCCAATGGAAACATGATGATGGCTTTATAATAATCTCCACTCAACAGAAATTTGATACGTAATTATTTTCGATGTGTTTTTCCAGAATCATTTCACAGTGTTTGTTTTCCACAGAATGACGTGGACTTTAAACGTTAAAAAAGGTACCTTTGTTGTTTCTGTTCCAATTAAGTCTAATTGCAAAAATAAAATATTTCATAAGTTTTCTTTGTTTTACTGTGAATATGCTTGCATTTAACCAGTGAATGGATGAATGTACATATGTGACAATATTAACAATATATTGTCGTGCAACATGAGGCTATGTCTACACTACAATACTGCATCCCTCGCTTCAGTAGCCAGTTATTGCTACTTCCAGGATCTGTGACTACAGGACACGCACCATCTCTTCGCCTGCTTCTGAACAAGTTCTCTGCTTCATAAAGCAGCTCATTGATGCAAGGGAGTTCCCTGTAATTAAACCAGAAGGGGTTTTTTTTTTTTTTTTTTTTTTTTGGGTAGATAAATGGCTATTTAAGTGAAGTTTGTCCAAGTTGGTCTGCAGGAACCACAGAGTGAGTTATATAGCTCATAAAGCCAAATGCAAACGTTAAGACAGTCTACAAATATAAGACCCAGCACCTGCGGTCCTGGCCTGCCCCCCTGAAGTCAAGTGGGCGGAGGGCACATGTTTCCCCCACTCAGCTTGTCTCCGCTAGGGAACGCAGTGGTGAATACAAAAGCTGCAGCAGAAGCAGCGCGGGCGTATCGATTCTCTCATCGGCTCAGCGTGGTTTCCTGCTCGATCGTCGTGGTCTGCCTTGTCTTCCATGCGCACACGCACACCTGCTCGACCCGCTGTAGGCCAAAGGTTTGGAGAGGACCAGAGAGAAGGTATGGGAGAGTGAGAACAAACCAGCCTTGAGGTCGGCCATCTGAACCACGTTCTCTTCACCGAGACCCGTTACAACCCGTGGTGGATATTGGTGCGGGTTGAATTTTGGTTACTCAGAAAACCCTGCTTGAAGTTTAAAGAGATGGCTGCAAACATTTCTGATAAACCCCAAGTATTAGGGAAGGGCAGGCTACTGTGTGTGTCTGTGTGTGGGCATGGACATGGTCATGCTGGAGCGGAGCTGCCCGTACCCCAAAGCGCTGTTGTGGAACGAGGCGAGGGGCGATGGACTTGAAAGTACCCAGCATTAGAGAGTGCCACATTCTCTAGACCTCATAGTGGGCAGGGGCGGTGGGGGTCAGCTAATGAATTGCTCTTAGCTCTGGCTCAGGAAGATGTAGATATGTACCCGCCTTTCAAAAGTATGCCCTCTGTTGGATACAGTGAGTGAAGTGACTCGCCAGCAGGCCGTTTCTGTACCCACTGCACATCTCAGTTCACCCTTTTTCTCACAAACACCAGAATCTGTGCTCTGAACACGTTAATCCTCCTTCCCTCAAACAACAATCTGAAACGACCAGGGAGTTTGTACTGCCACACAGAGAGAGAGGGAGAGAGCAGGGTATTTCAAAGCCCACTGAATAATTTATCAGGAGAAGCGGAAAAAAAGAATTGGGTCAGGCTAGGAAATGAGAGTACGCTTCTGTTTTTTTTCTTCATTTTATTTTTCCACCCATCTGGACAAAAAGCCGAGTGTCAGCTACAGGAAGGAAACGGTTAACGCTTGGGGGATGGAATTGGGGGCGGGGGGTGTTGGTCCGTTTCCCTGGGAGATAGCAGCTCATATTGAGAGGTAGCTGAGCGGAGCTGTTAAATGAAAAGCCAGAGGGGGGAGGGGGCGGGGGGGGGTGATAGATTTCAGCTCTTGTACTGTCTGCTGGTGGAATGCCAGCGCCGCCATGGTTACAGGGAATTATTGCTGGCGGGCAGCGTGGAGAATAGAGGCCCCCACTCTGGGGAGGGGGAGGGTCTGGGCCAGGGTAGGCCTGCCTTATGTAATGTGCACGGTTTAACAGAGCTCAGGGACACAGAAGAAATTTGAGAGCCCTGGACTCGGAGGCCGTACTGGATCCTTTTGGACAAACACATCTGTTTAAAGGCTGGCCCTCCCTCCTTTCTTGCCCCCCTTTGTCAGATCTCTTGAACGTGGATGGCGATGGTGCCATTTCGTTCAGTTACCACCACTACATCGGCCCTGACTGCGCTGGTTTGCGCAGCTTTAGTTGCAGTCCGCACGTTGGCTTTCTGCACTCAGGTGGCACTAAGCCCTGGCACACTGGCATACAGCCTCAGCGTCTACATCCTGTCTGAGTTAGACGGCAGCTAGCATTTCCTGTCAGATGGCAGGCTTGGGGAGGGGGGGCTTCTTCAGGCTAACCCTGCAGTTCAGAGGTGCCCCCCCCCCTCTCTCTCTCGTATCCGGGCCACAGCCGGTGCGTACTGCAGTGCTTTTGTGTGTGAGAGCAGAGAATGTTTTGTGACTGCACTTTCATGGTTCTGGCACCCCCTCCCCCACCCTGAATCAAACTCCCACTCTCTC
>JAOVYW010047454.1:1542-16700 GCA_025775045.1 Hiodon tergisus
GAGCACGCATTCGCAGACGTGTTAGCGACTGTGGCTAGCGATGGGGCACCTTAGTGTTCTCCTCATAGTCGAGCGCGCATTCACAGACGTGTTAGCGACTGTGGCTAGCGAAGGGGCACCTTAGCGTTCTCCTCATAGTCGAGCACATTCGCAGACACGTTAGCGCCTGTGACTAGTGAAGGGGCACCTTAGCGTTCTCCTCATAGTTATGCAGCTCCAGCAGCAGGTTCTGTTTCCGCTGGCTCAGCTCCCGGATCAGGTCCTGCTCCACGCTGGTGTCCATCAGGTTCCCCTTCATCTCCTTACTGGCTGGCAAGTAGCCCCGGACTGAGAGGAAATGGAGAGACGCGGACAGAGTTTAAACCTTTACACCTGGCACTGACACTACAAAGGTGAACCGTTTCCCCTCTTTTGACCTGAGCAGACGGGTCAATTTGCAAACTGACATTAGTCGGGTTAGGCTGTTTGTACCTGACCGGTATTACATCCTGCAGGGTCACTTTAAGCAGAGCTGGAGCTTTAAAGTCGATCCCTGGTACAGGTGTAGCCGTTTATACCTGGCTGTTAAGACGACAGGCGTGGTCGTTTCGTTACCTTCTCCCTCCACAGAGGTGCAGATGAGCTGCACCTGGCCATCCATTCGGTAGTCCCCCTCCACCACTCCTGCCACGGACGACGAGAAGTTGTCCTTAAAGATCACCTCGCCGGTGCGGTCACTGCGGGCGTCAATCTAAACACACGACCAAATCACTTTTCCTGATGCCACAGTGCCATACAAAGACATTCAACGTGACCTAGAGTTCATTTGCAGGGGAACAATAATACTCGCCCTTAAAGTAAGTTTGTGTACTATCAAAAATGCCAGAGCGAGTTTGTTTTTTATGCATTGTGTATAACTACATGAATGGAGAGGGTGTGAGTGTCAGTGTCCGTGTCTGTGTATAAGAGAGTTATAGGAGGATTTCAGCCAAGCCCCGCCTAGTCCACCATCAGCTACCACTCCCTAGCCAGGTCTGTAAGACACGAACCTTTCCATTGGACCAGCCAGTGACGAGCTCCACCACCCCATCAGCATTTAAGTCAAATGCATGGATACTCATCGCGTGGTTTTTAGACTGCAGAAATGCAAAAAAATTTAATGAATCAAAGCCTGTGTTAACGTTACAGATTTAATAACGAACACAAGGAAAAAGCTCATTAAACAGAACAGAAAACAAAATGGACTGCCCTAACTGCATATCATAAAGTCCGAACAACTTTGATCTCATAAGACTTTAACTCCTGCAATGACCCGCCAACTCTCCCTCCTGGCATTCGTGTTGACCCACTGCAACGAATAATAAATCCTGAAGTACCTTAATTCTCCAGTAGCGGGCAGTGCGGTCATACACTCCCACAGTGCCGTTGGCCAAGGCATACCCAAACCTGCTGCCGTGCATGTGGCAGAGAGAGGTGACCGTCTGGGAGAGGAAAAAGAAGGAACCGTCAATTAGTCGAAGGTAGCACGTGTTCTCCTCGCTGATGTACAGTGTCAGTGAGGAATCCACACTCTTGCGTTCAGGGATCAATTTTAGGGGACTGACGGGGCTTAAGTTACAGTACCTCGTTTTCGGTCATCTCCGACACCAGTTCGTCCTCCCTGAAGACTCGGATGTCAAAGTCCTCTGATCCCACAAGGAGCTGAAGAGGCACGATTAGCGTTTCACAACTCCCACATTTACATTCACATACCAACATATATGTAAAACAGATGTTTGCTGACTAACCTCGTTCTTTCCATCTCCAGTAAAGTCGCAGAGCATCAATGACCTCACGTTGTCGCCGGTAACCTTTAAAAACAAACGCACACACACACACACACACACACACACACACACACACACACAAATTAAAGCCTTTCCTTTTAACTACATTGCAGCAACATCTCTAAAACTTTAACATTCAACACTTCAACATTGTGAGCTGAACATGTCAGCAGAAATGCTATGGGTTTTACTCCACGTTTGAGGGGCATGAATGATATAAACAAAAGCCTCTAGACCCATACTGTCCAAAACTGGTCATTTCCCTCGTGGTCAAAGCCCTGCAACGCGCAGTTTCCCCCGATGATAGCCAGGGGGGATGGGATGTTCCCTAGTTTTCCCAAAACGATGGCGTTGGCTCCGTCTGCCACCTACAACAGGCCCAGAGAACACTCAGTCTAGAACCAGGCGACAGTTGACCATCCCAAACAAATCCCCCTGCCACAGCAAGAAAAAGGAGAAATTAGTTACTTGTGTGTCAGAACAAAGTCTAAGGGAATGGGTTCTAAAACTGATCATCAGAAAGTAATCTTTATTCCACTATTTTGGAAGACTGCAAGGATTCAGTGACTGTCCCCAATGCATATTGAACCACCTTGTTTCTTATTTCCTTCTTGTAACACACCTAAACTTATCAGCATTAAATTTGTTGAGTGTTTACTGAATAACGTTTTTAGCCAAAGTAATTGAACTCGTTGAGAACCACGTGGCCACAATGATTAAATAACACGTTTGTTTTCACTGGCGTAGGCGTAAGATAAAGTGGAACCGCGGGGTGAGGTCTGTGGAGAAGGGGATGGGAACTGAATACAGAATCAACACTGTCTTCTGTTGGGTCTGAGACTCTGAAAACCCGGCCCGACCTCCTTGTAGAAGATGTCGGCGTTGTCATGTACGTCGTAGGCCAGCAGATTGGTCTGGGAACCCACAAGCAGCGCCTGTCCGGTGCTGTTAGGCCCCAGAGTGCCAGCTGTCAGGCAGCTGACTGCCTGGTTGATGTTGAGCAGGGAGATGTCAGAGTCCTGGGTGCTCTGGCTCAGTCGGTGAGCTGCCTGCCTCTGGGCGCGGGTGTGAGGGTTGTGGATGAAAACCTAGGAGGGAATTTTGCCGTCAGAAGTGCTGGTGGTTAGCATGGGGGTTACATTACAGCAATTAAAGTAGCACTGCAGTCATCACAGCAGAGTAAGTAAGTCACTCAGCAATGCTTTTTGGTAAGGATTTGCATTTGCGTAATCTTTACACAGATTCATTCACCAAATCCCCAAGCTAAACGGTTTTAACATGTCAAAGCAGTTTAACTTAGTGATACAGCAGGAGCAGCAGCATCACCTCTCCTGCCCAACTGGAATTCAACATCCACGTTCCAGCCACTGTCTAACCACACAGCAGTCCTGGAACAATGCTCCAGGAGAGAGGCTGCCTACCTTCCCTGCCTGTGTGGCTGCAGCCAGGCACGGGTGTACCCCGTCAAACTTGCCCACCGTCACCATGCGCGGATTGATTTTGTGGTTCAACTTGAGGGTGAAGATAGGCACCAGCATATTGATAGGCCCCTGAGGAAGACAAAACCAGTGTGGAACATGGGTGTCGTGTGTTATAAAGGAAGGGGGCGTGTGAAACGTCATGCCTGTTGTTTGATTTTATGTGGACTGAATTTTTCCTCCCCCACAAGTCAAGTTTCACACTCGGTTAGCAGAATTGTGTTTTGACTTTCGCTAGTGCCCCTTTATCCCAGTTTGACGTTAACAGTTTGAGTGCCCTCTGGTGGTTTTAAATAACAGTACAAATACCGTTGTACTGTTGATAAAGTTATGGATCACAATTTGTACATAACATTAACATTATGTGGTTACCAAATTATAGGAAATTTACATTAAAATCTAATTATTTTTTTAAAAGTATTTTCGTGGTTTAGCGGATTTCTGGTAGCTTATTCGGCTTATTTCGAAAGAAAGTATTTTAAAAAGCCCCTTATTATTGTAATATACATATGGGCTGGCGTAGATACTTCTTTTATGGTTAATTTTTAGTACGAGGAAACTGCTACCTGGCAATCATAGTTTATCGAGTACCAGCTACCTATCTAAGCACATCAACGTAATAAATATTTAAGCTACTCGACAATTGTATACTTCCTCGGACATCAATAATTACATGCACTTTAAAGTTAGTCTCTGTTCATCTACCAAAACCACAATAGATTAATGTCATAAACGGCTCAGCCAGCTAATCAAGATAGCTAGCTACTTCTTTTTAGCTGGGGATTCTCGTTACCTAGCAACGGACTTTGTCAAAACCTATTATCTAATCCTTGTAGTTTGCTTTCTCCACACTGTATACAAAGTGTCTAATACAAAATATTGCCATTTTGTAAATATAGCCTATCATGTGCCAATGCATTAATTAAACTCAAGTGTCAGGTTTTTGTTTAACATTTAATTCGCATGCTAAAAGACTGGAGAAAGAAGTAATCTGCCTTTCCCACAATTTCCGATTAGTCCGGACAACGCTGCAATAAAGCACGTGTTCATTCTGTTTGTTAGAATAATATACTCCGGTCAATAAAACGTGTCTTACCAGATATCCCGAATGTGAATGAAAATTTTTAGTCCGTATCAGGAAAAAACACAGACGTGTGCTGTCTATGGTGGGCACCTTTGCAGACGATAACTGACGTCACTAGCAAAAACAGTGTCATATCTTAGCTGGCGGTCTAAAACAGTGCAGGGGTCATGAGATGTGTTCCGGTGTTTTTGCGATGTTTCAAGCATTTTTCAAAATAACTAAATTTTTTATACATATCAACGTAAAATGTATTTCAAAAACAAGGTTAGCTACCATAGAATGAAATCCTGCAAAAGTAAATAATTACCTTTTATTTTTGAACAGCGCCTCTAGTGCTAAGAATACAGCACTGGTAAGAATAGAGCAACGGATAGGGTAATAACTCACTTTAATTAATTATTATTAAATTTATTGGTAATATATTTGAGTTTAACTGTTACACATTCTATGTCTACCTAACAATAATAATTTAAATAAGTGGCATTTCATTCAATAAATATTCTGTTTCGTTTTATGACTATTAACGTATTAAATTATTTTTGTCTAAACATCAAATGATTTTCTTAGATTCATTATTAAATTAAACTGTAAAGTAATCTAAATAACAATAGTCATAGTGATTATGTAGCCTTAACTAATTTTGGGGTTATTATTTATTTTTTTGCACACGCATAATTAGACTAAGACGAATGTGTAGTTATTCATTTGTAACCTACATTTCCACTTGATTAACGTAATTTTATTTATTGTATTGTGAAATATGGCGCTCTAAAATGTGCACACGTGGCTATGTCTGAGGACAAATAGACTTACTCTATTTAGCCGGTTGTAAATCAATTTAGGGTAACATGACAAAATTACAACATCCACTATACACCGAGTGCAACGCTCGTCACCTTTGAGCTCCAATCTGAACCGAGTGCAGCGAAAGGAGGAGCGACAAGCGTTGTTGCTTTTGTCGATCTACTCAAGAAAAACAATGATGTGACACATTTAATAAACGAGATACAGTTCTGTGAGCCGAGTATCCCCCCCCCAAAAAAAGATTTGAAATATTTGTTTAGAAACCTGCACAAATCCACTACATTAAATACCTGTAAAATAATTAAATATTTCCCTCACGCCCTGATTCAATCAAGGATTGGTTCGAACTATAAAGATTAGAAAACAGTTTGGCTTTAGTTCTCGAATTCTTTATGGAAACAAGAGTATGCTTTTCCGTGTTTTTGATTGCATTTTTCTTACCAGAAAAGAAATCCAAACAAATTGAAAGTAACTGCAGTATACTTTAAATTAATTCAACATCATGATTGCATTACAAAATGACTAATTACAAGATAGGGCTATCACAAATAGTTTCAGCCTTTGGTTAACCCTACTAGCCAATAATGGGTTTCAATTGCTATTCGATAATTGACCGTCCTAAACAAAAACATGAAAATGAAAATCTGTTTTATGTAACTTAAATAACAATACACAGTCCCCTAATCAGTGAAGCCTTCTCGGTGTTATGGTGATTGTTTGCACACTGTCGGACCGGTGGCGCCTGGAAGACCGTGTGCATGATTATGTGCACAGAGAGCGTGGAGAATTCATTTTTGCACTCGGGCTAAAGGAGCAAGAGACCCTATAAATTCAACGCTCTTGGGCTTTAGTTCATTAGACCGCTTGGAATTCACCGATCAACAATTCAGGAACAAAGCAGAAGCTTACGCCATACAATGGATCCTTGCTCTTGCTCAAAGAGTATGTACCGATTTGTTTGTTTCTGTTTTAGTTTAGGCTTTAGAACGAAGTAATTCGTGTACGCGAGAGGTTTTCTCTCATGTAACGATGGGCGTCGTATATCGTAGTCCTGTAACCAACACAATGGTAATTTTAACTTTGTGCTTCCAGCCGGATCTTGCAACTGCGGCGACAACTGCGTGTGCACGGACTGCAAATGCACTTCATGCAAGAAAAGTAAGTATCGCTTAGCCGTTAACGTGAATCTTTAAATGCAGGCGCGTAGCATCCATTTAGCTGCCTCGGTAAAAATCGGCTCAAGTCTTTTTATTGTGAACCGGATATTAAGAGGTTCGGAGGGGGGGGCGTTTTTCCCTCCGTGAAACTGTCCCTGAAATATACTCTCACTGACCGTTAAGGAACTGAGTCTATTGATCAAAGTCCTGCAGCTGGCGTGGTAGGTGGTGTACCAACTGGATCGGAAATTGCTAATTAAATTGACATGGAACCCTTACTTTTTAAGTAACTTACATTTGAAGTCTTTGTGTCATTGCAGGCTGCTGTTCATGCTGTCCATCTGGCTGTAACAAGTGTGCATCTGGCTGCGTGTGCAAGGGCAAGACCTGCGACACCAGCTGCTGCCAGTGATGGGTGTCACCTGAAGCACAGTCTTGCTTGACTTTGGTGCTGACTTGATGCCTTTGTGAACTCTTCTCTGCATGTTAAATACACTTGTTTACACTGGACTTTTTTCCTTATTTCTTTAAAAAAAAAACTAACTAGTACCTACTAAAGGATGGGCAACACCTTTGAAAGGGAACTTGGGCTTCTGCAAGAGCTTGTAGGGTTACAAATTCAACCTCCATTCCCTAACCTTGCTTTCTGCAGTTCTGGGGTGGATGTTTGAAAGGTGTTTTGCTGTTATGCTAAATTAGTGCAGAGGGGTACCAGGCTTTAGTGCTGATCTAAACAAATTTGTTTAGGGGGTTTGCTGCTCCACTCTTATGGTATAATCTAGTCATCGACCACGATTCTGCTGACCAGGGCAGTTGACCACTTGGTCTTGCTTTTTCTCCAGTGTGGTGTTGAACTGATTTCTTGGCCCTGATCTTAGCTCGGACATTGCGTTAGATCTCCTGCAGCCTGTTCCTTTCAGTCTGACCGTTTGTATCCACTCCAGTTGTGCAATGAAACGCAGTTTTACACCACCTGACTAGCCAAGGAGCTTGCGATGAGTTTGATTCCTGGCTGGGGGGGATAAAATCCCAAGGGGATTGAATTGGCTTTCTGACCCAGTTGTCTCCAGTTTGTCATCTGTGTTAAACGGTGGTACAATACTGACATGAACATACATACAGAGATGGAGCACAGGGGCTCTTGCTGATCTGTATGTCACTACAATAGTGGATTCCCCTGTATTTAATCATCTACGCTTTGACAACTAATAAAGAAAATGTCTTTTATGAATGGACAAGCAAAGTCTCTCTAAGGGTGGTCAATGGTTTAAAGAGATTAACATAGGAGGTATGGTTTTGTCATGGTGTGCTTGAATGTTAATATTGAACTTGGCAAATGCTGAAATTGTGATGTGACAACATGCCTTTTTTGAGATAGAAATGGTTCTGTAAGTATACGTCAGCGTGGCCTCAGTCGCCCAAACGTAGGTTGAGCCACATCAGCTGGAATTTGATAGAGCGTGGCTTTGGCTAGGGTGAGAGGGAATCGGCAAAGGGTTGTTTCAACCCGTCGATAACCGGCGCCTCAGGAGCCAGCTGATTGGCAGTGCTGTCGAGAGGGACGTGCCTCGCCTCCATGTTCGTCTGTGAAACATAACCCTGCTTACTTTGCTGCCTGATGTTCTTTGCAAATTATTGAGTCTTATGTGTTGGATGTATTGGGATCATTGTTTCTTGGTCTCGGATGCTTCAATTTCGCCTAAGTAGGCCTAGTTTTGTAATGTATACCCTATCGTTTTGAGATCAAGCACGGTGATTGGTTGTGATGTTTAGTCGGCAACAGCCAGAATTGCTTGAGGAAATGGGTCTGTAAGTGGGTTACGCAAAAAATAGTCTTAAGTGTGTCCTCAGAGATGCCTGTAAAAATTTCTGCAAGCAGCTGTAAGAATGAAAACACAATATACTATACTTGGAAAATGCAGTAGTTCTCTTGAGGGCAGACAATTATTTTCTTCATACTTTATGACTGGGGAAAGGTAGTACAATTGGACCTGTAGTCAATTAAAATTTTAATTAATGAATAATGAGGTATTAGTTGATTTTAGGGGATTCATTGTCAGGCCTTTATACTGGTGGATTTTCACTGCATGCTATGAAAAAACCGTTTTTATACTATGTACTATGATTTCTTAGGGGGGAAAAAAAACGCTTCGCTTATCCGTATTGTTTTACGTGACTGGGGTCAAAAAACAACGGCAGGGTGGATCTGGGGCCTGCAGGAGGAGAAGGATGCAGAAGGAGACAAACGTTCTGTCACTGCCACCACGTCTCTTTGTGTATCTGTATGGGGGGGGTAAACACATGCTAATGAGTTAATGGTAGCCCAAGCTGCCGGCAGCTTGGATCCATAAACCACGGATGTCCCTGCAATAATGCAGTAAAGCCTGTGGAAGATTCTTGCAGATCGAAAGGGTTTCTACCGTAAATGCATAGATACTTGCTTCGTGTAGAGTTTGTTCCATATGATATTAGCAACATCAGACATTACACCAGTCTGCTTAATATGCGTATATGCGCATTTGGCTGTCTGTGACAGCACTGCCACAGAAGTATCAGCGTTTTACTGCAGGTTTCCAGTGTATTTTAAAGCAGCCCCAGCCAAATATTACTCTTGCCAATGCGTCGAATGCCTGCCCATTTCAGCTGGGTAGTTCTTTGTTTCATTGGCAGCCGACCCAGGCACTTCCTCTCACTGTATGGCAGTTCAATGGGCTGCAGCCCTGTTGTCCGATATAGATGTATCCATAAATAACGTACTTCGGCTGGGTTGAATGCCTTATTGTACTGATAGCATTAACTAGACAAATGAACTGATGAAAAGATCAAAATAAAATTTCACTGGAGATCAAAATCCAGATTCATTGGAAGGAGCGCTGTTGATCAATTTGACTGATTTGTTGGCTAGCTACATTTATAATCAGGCTTTAATCAACGGTTGATATGTGCTGTGAAGTAGCTAAGGTAGTGAGGAGTGGTGTAAAATCATCTTCCCTGCCTCCCCCTGTCTCATCCCTGGTCAGATTTGAGTCTGACCTCTTTCTCTTTCCCTTTCTCTCTCTCTCTCTCTCTCTCTCTCTGCCTCTCTCCTCCCCCTCCCCCTCCCCCTACTGCTGGTCAGAAAGGCCCTGGCTTTGGCCCTCACTGCAGATGTGTGGAGGGCAGGGAGGTGGCCTTACTGGAAATGTACTCTGTGCCTGGCACTGACTGGGCCAGTTTACTGGACACATTTAAGAGCTTTGCTGATCGGGGTGTGGTGGTCATTGCAGCCCTGCTGGACATCCTCTCCGCTGACCTGGTCTGTGTGTGTGTGTGTGTGTGTGTGTGTTTTACACTACAACAAAGAGTGCTGTAAATTACAAGAGTTAAATAAGACATTGTAGCGTGGTACTCAATAACAAGAAAGGGGTTTGCAAAAGCCATATACCAACTTTCCTTATTGCCAATGTCGGTATATAGGTTTACCCACAGTCATGTCATAGGGAGTAATTGCTTGTGTTGTTCAGACAGCTCCTGTGAGCGGCCCAGGCCGCAAGACCAGCAAACGGTCGCACTGTTGCCTAGGAGACTAAAAGATTCGATCCTGTACGTGGCTCTGCCGTTGCGCCCGTCAGGTACGTTCTGGGACTGTCCGGCGCTTTGAGGGGATGAAGCTTTTTAAGATGCCCTTGGATAAGTGCCTCTGTTAAGCTAATGAATAATGTAATGCATCACATCTCTCTCCTGCCCGTGGCGGTGTTTTGTGTCCCTGTTCCTGCACATCACTGCCGGGTCGTTTCTCCGTTTGATGAACCAGAGCATCACAGACTGGAGCCCTGGTTCTGCCCTGGCTTTTCCACCCTTAGAGGGGAAAGTCTTCCATTTTGTGAGCTGGTTTCCAGAGCATGCCTAATGGAAGGGACACCACATCTGCACGTAGCTCCATGTTTATGGAGTTCTCCACGTTGCTGGTGTTGTCCTGTTGCCAAAATGACAGATCTGCCCCTTCACTGGGACATCTCTCTCATTGGGAAGCGACGGACGAGATCTAAAACAGCCGAGCACCTGTCCCGCGTCGCTGTCCCAACATGGAGCAGCGGAGACCGGTTTGGTGTCTGTGCGGCGTGACTCGACGTCTGTTCAGTTTCCTCTGGTCGGATCAGGGTCACCTGCCCCCGCAGTGTGGGTATGGACCCGCGCACTCACCGTTCATCCGAGGACAAAGGGACAGCAGAGGGGTGCTGACGCAGGGCCGCTCCCGTGCAGGGCTGCGGAGCGGGGAAGGGGGGGGGTGCGCTGTGCCTGTGTGGAGGCATGTTCTCAGCCGAGCTGTGTGTACGCCGAGGCATGTCTCAGGCTTGTAGTCTACAGCCCGCGTGAAGGCGGGGAGCAATTAACAATGGGGGTGACAAGAAAGCGAGGGAGCGAGATGAAGGGGAGAGAGCGATCATGGCGGTGCGGTAAGATGGCGGCTGAGAGAGCGAGCGAGAGAGAGAGAGAGAGAGTGAGCAGTGCCTGTGGAGGAGATATTTCTCTCTTCCTCTCGCTCTGATTCTCTCCACGCTTTTTGTGCCCTGTTCCTTCCCCCGGTCCTGGGAGAAGGTCCGAGGGGACGACGGGGTTCAGACTGTGCCAATAAAATCTGCCACTGCGGGAGGTGGAGGGAAATAGCTTCACATGCGCAGCGTCTGCGGCATCTGCGCAGCCCGGCGAGCATCCTGATGCAACCGCAGCACTCTGTTCATTAAGTAAACATGACTCTTAAAAGGCTTATTAGCCCAATTTTAGCGAGGGATGTCAGAAACCATCGGGGGGGGGGGAGGAAAAACGAATCCATTATCATAATTGCATTGCTAAAGGAATGGGGGGTAAATGTGAACGAGGAAGGGAAGGGAAAGACAGATGTGTGAGTGATGTATGAGACGGAAGAAGTGAGAGTGAAACGGAAAGGAGCGGAGGAGGAGGCAGGCGAGGGGAGGGGGGTTACCAGACACGGCGAAAGAAATAATGTTCAGCAGTCACTCCTCCTCCTTCTTGATCCCCCCCTGAGTCTGAGGGTTGACATGGTATGATCCTCCAACAATAAAACAGCCTACAGTAACCCTTCGTGTGGCACAGTTCTTACTGGGTTCTGACCAGTGACCCACTTGGGGAGGGGGGAGGGCGGGGTGTTTGAGGGTACCAGAATCCAGCATCTGCTGCTCGGACACACCGAGGGCCCAAGGTCAGCGCTGGCCTTGTCTAAAAGTGTGTCTTCCTTCTTCTGCTTCCTGGTAAGTGAGACGCATCCCGAGTTGTGTTGTACAGCGATGCCCGGGAGTACTGTAACTCCATCCTGTGCTGGAGCATCTGTGCACGGCTCACTGCCTCTCTCGTCTCCTCTTTCCTCCTCTCCCTCTCCCTCTCCTTCTTTCTCTGCCGCTCTTTCCTTTTTTCTTCTTCGATCCTCTGCTCCTCGGTCACACGGCGGCAGGCGGAAACCTCCACAGCAGCGTGAGTATCTAATCCCCGTCCTGTCGCATCCAGGGAACTGTACTTTCTTTACAGAAATCTGTGTGTAGTTTTATGTGTCAGCTTGTCTCACTACCCCTCCACCCCTCACCCCTTTCTCCTTCCACCTCTACCTCTGACAATGCCGGATCTTTCCTGGTTTGTGGAGGTGATGATGTGGTCCTTTATGATGCTGAGGATGGGGAATGCTCATTGTTTTCTACAGCCGCCCTGGAAGTCAGGAGAAAGGGTGGGGTTTGCCACTCACGCTCATTGTTTGGAAGTGCCATTTTGGTTGCTCAACATCAGACTGTCTGCAGGAATCTTCCATGCATGTCATCGAAATACTACAAAATGTTTCCGTGGAATTACATAGGTTTAGATCCAGTTAGCTGGATGATTGGCTGTGAAGTCTTACGGTACATACCAGGTCGTATGTGTCTTTTTAAAATGTATGTTGCGTGCCTATAGTGTGTGTAGTACTGGGTCCACAATTTTCGATATGTCTCATAAGAATCCATTTCAGCTACAGATTGCAAGCTTGAGGTCTGAGATGTGCGCGACCACAACTCGTTATTAATGTAAATGTGAATGAAATGTGAACCTTTTGCTTATTTAACAGGTCTATGCTACATTTCCTAAATGTGGTGATTTCCCCACGCTTTAAGCACGACGATGTGTCAGTGATTTTGCGTAGTGGGAGTTTTTCCCGGCAAGGGCGAGTTTCAGGTGCAGCAGCCAGCGCCTTACGGAACGTGTGTAAAATACATGTATGTGCGCGTGATCTCCGGATTCATTATTAAGTTCCGTTTTTTAGAAAAGTCATCACAGTTCTCTGCGCAGTTACTCAAACTGTTAATAGAAAACACGCAGAACCTGGCGCACGCCAAAAAATTAGGAACACTTGGAATATTCTAGAGAACTGGACTAGCCTGTTTAAATTAAAAGGGATATGACATTTTTGCTCTTTACGGCATGGTTTTTAGCCGTGGTGTAAAGATGTGTTAAATGTCTATTGCTAGTATATTTGGGCGATGCAAAGAAAAGTAGAAAATAAATCTTTATTTTAATATTTGCTTTATTTTATGGACATTTTTTATTCAAGTCGCAAGCGCACATTACTATATCCCCACCTTTCGGGATGGCGCAATGAAGTGGTTTTTATGGCAGATTACTTACTATTGACGGATTTACAGAAAATATTTGAACGTTCATCGCTGAAAATAGCTCCATTGTTAGCGGTTCAGATGAAAACTGGATGGAGCCTGTTTTTTGGGGGTGGTTTTAACCCCTGGAAGACAGTTGTCTTCATTGAGACTTCCCTGGAAGGACAGACCGCAATGGTGAAGCTGTAACAGGGAGAACAATGAAACCTCAGAAACTTCTCTGGAATGGGTGAACCGTTTTCATTCAAGATGTGACAAAGCCTATAATCTATATTTCTTTTGGGTGCAAAGGAGGTAAATTTAAACTCTACCCTCCAAACCCCCAATTCCTCCGCACCATCTACTAGGTCTATGTGTAAGGGGGGAGGGGAAACCAAAAAACCCCCATAACTGATAGATGCCTATCATAGTCTGTCGCCTGTCAAGCCGGGGGCTGGGCTCGTAATCTTATGTAATTAACTGGAGCAGAGATTCAAGGGAGGGGCATCTGGGGCGAGGCAGCGACCCTGGGGGAGGGGCAACGGAACTGAGGCTGCAATGTCAGGGGAGGGGTAGTCCCTCCGTCCAGCCCTCTCAGCAGGTCTCCACTGGACACACAGTGGGAAATCATTAGGGCATTAGGACAACTGTATAAGAAGGCAGAAGGGAGAGGAGACGGGCGCTTCCTTCGTTAACGGCTCCTTATCAAGACATCTTCCGTCACGACAACCCTGCTGTCTGAGTCCAGCTGATCATGGGCTAACGCCGGGCCCGGATCAAGAGTAACAAATTTGGTGGGAGCGCCGTTCACCACACCCATCGGGGGAAGGACACTGAGGGCTGACCTCAACTCTTCACCCATTCCGTATCGCCCAGGGTGCAAGGGGTTCGGGGGTTAGCAGAAGGAGGTCGGTAGTTCTTTTTTGGCACTGCGGGTTGTGTGTAACTGCGAGGGTTTACAGTAGCTGGGTCAGTGGGATGATTGCGCTCTGTGTGTCTCCGGGACCGAGCCTGTACTGATGTGTCTGCTGAGGTGTCTCGCTCCGTGTCTGTGGCTTCCAGTCTGTGCTGATGGGGACAGCCTCCCTCTCGGCTGGTCCAACACGGCGCGCCCTTGTTTCTGTGAGTCTGTGTTTACGGTCATCTGAAGCTGTCTCTCTGCCGTGGTTGTTTGACCTGGCCTGACCGCACCAGTCTGCCTGTGTGTGTGTGTGTGTGTGTGTGTGTGTGTGTGTGTGCTTGTAGGCAGGAAGTGCCCCTGCCAAGAGATCTGCGGCACACCCGTCCTTCCTGTGGATGTTCAACTGGGGCCGTCTTCCAGCATGTGAGTAGCAACGCTGCGTCATCTGTTAGCGCGGTTTAGCTCCGCTAACGCGCTCGGTGGCGCTACGCACACGCACCCCTCCTCAGTGTCTCTCTTTGTCTGTGTGTTGGTGTTGTGCTGTGGCGCTGAGAGTCGTTTTTGTGACATGGTCCCGCTTTGGATGTATGCATGGTCATGGCGTGGTCAGCCCGTGTGTGCGTGGTCAGCCCATGTGTGTTTAATTGTGGCCTCTGGTTTTAAGCTCAGATGGTTCAAACTCAAAGGTCAGTTGGAAGGAAGAACTGCAGGAGAGCATTCAGAAGACTCTGTATTCACTGAAGACTCAAGACTCTTAAACCTTGTGACATTAAAACACAATGGGATTCATTTTTTAGAAGGGAATGAAGATTTAAACAACACAGAGAAAATAAAAAAGGACCAAGTTAGGTGAGCCCAAGATAAAAATTAAAAAAGAAAAAGCTTGATTTAATCAAATCAATCAAAAACAAATTATTTTAGAGAATCCTGGGAATCCACCAAATTAGATTTTTCTCCACTTCTCTGATGTTCTGGGTTCCTTTCTTTTATTCCGAATGTGTACCTTTAAACTGGCGGAAGGCTCTTTCGATAGGTGGAGCCAGGAGGTTTTGAAGAGTAGACCATTAGCGGATATGGGGGCATGGTGGAGAGAGGGAGAGGGAGAGAGGAGAGAGGGGGAGAGAGAGAGAGAGAGAGAGATGTCAGAGTGAGTATGTTGGCATCTGGGGGACAATGTCAGGTGTCAACACGTCGGAGCGGGGCATGAGGCAGCATGCACTGCTGTCGACAATGCACGGCAGGAAAGAGAGAGCTGTGCACGGCAGGAAAGGGAGAGCTGTGCATGCCCACTCGGGCAGGAAAGAGAGAGCTGTGCACG
>JAOVYW010047475.1:10103-24921 GCA_025775045.1 Hiodon tergisus
TTACACAGCCACATATCTGTTCCATTACGTTCAGGTTAAAGTCATCCTTCTGTTCCTTTACCGTTCCAAAACTTCACTGCTCGCTCCCAGGGCTCAAGATTTCATGTGAAATTATTGCAAGTCTAAATAAAACCAGTGAGGGGAAAAAAAACCTGGAACCAAAACTTCTAAAGAACTCAATAAAGTCAAATGCAGGAAGGTCAACATTTAGATATAAATACAGTGAAACATTAGTCTACTCACAGTTTCTTAAAGCACATTTTTTTAAACATAATATTGGCTTATATTCAAGAAAGAGAATGTATTTAAATGCATCTCTCATAATGACCACACAAGACTAAGCTACCCAAATGGGGTGCAGTTAACCCCAACACCTGACAACTAATGGCAAGGCTGAACAATCCGCCCTCTGCAACATTGATCGTCCACAAGGAATGGAAAACAGCCGTGGACGTTTCAAACTAAAATAAACTGGGGGGAAAAACCTTTTAACAGATTAGCCAAGAAAATACAAACAGCAGCACAGTCTAAAAAGATTGCATTCAGTCCACAAATACAGGCAAATACAGTAGTATGGTGCTTAACAGGACACAAAATATTTGAACAATTACATCTAAAACATTCACGAAATGAAAATGTGGGGCTGGATTCACTTAGAACCACTGTTGCTCCACTGCTGTCATTTTGGTCTCCGTTCGTAAAATGTCATGAAAAATTACATCTACCATACATCCAAAGTTCAGCAGTCATGACACTAAATCTATTTATAGCAACTACAAAAAAAGGGTTTAAAAGGAGAGGGGGGGAAACAGTGAATGGAACGGTAAATCCGTCTAGGCTGCTTATGTTGAAAACGCATGGAAAATATACTTAAGTGGAATCAGTCATATAAAAACGGAACTGTGTGTTGCTCCTGAAGCTTTGCTAAATTACCAATATAAAACAAGTACCCACGCTGGGGATGTTCAGAACTTGGCTGAGAGAACTGTTAAAAATCATCATCGGTACACATCTCCATCACGAACAGTAGTAGTAACAATTTCCATGTTAGCTACTATAATTAAATGTAAATTGTTTGGAGTGGGAAACTTTATCACCACTTTTCTGTCTTGACGGACAATGTCCGACAACTACCACTAAAGCAAAAATACCTCTTACTGTACCGACAGAACATGGTAAAACAGAACTGCAATATCAGAACTATTCGGTGCAAACGAAAATCGAATTGTTCCAAAATGAGGTGCTAAAATAATGGTGCTTATTTATTCACAGGGTTTTACTCGAAAACTTGCAGATTACCATTGCTTAATACAATTGCGATTAGATTCACATTCCAAAAGTGGTCCGTCTATAATCATTTAAGCATATGCAAAGTAATCACAAGTTCTGCAATAGATTTTATCCACTCAAGATTTTATCTAAATCGTGTAGCGCAAATCGCTCGCGAAAGGCTTCGCAGAAAACTTTTTTTTAGGAAAGCCTTTAGCATTTTCGTCAACTGTAACAACTAACAAGTTCATATAATCGTAACTTCGCGATAAGATTGCAGTGTAGGTGGCCGAATGAACGCGAACTATTGGAACACTGATCAATGCGATATTGATAAAAGAATTACCGGTCTATAAAACAGGACAGATTTAAAAAGACCTCAACTACATAACTTGCATTTTAAGACACTTTTCCTATTTCTAGCTACGACAGGAATGTTTGAAAGTAGGCCATGTGGGGTTACAAATTACTATTACCAAGATGCTTCAGGTAACATCTCCGTAGGGTCTTAAAACATGGGTCATTTGACCAAGCAAAGCGTACCCTACTGTTCCTTCTTCTTGCCTAAGGAGGCCCGCGTAAAGATGATATTAGAAAGGGAACCAGGCTGCTAAGCGACGGTGTAGTAAAATGACTCACATACACAACTAAGGTTAACACATGGGAATTGTATTATCGGACAGCAAACACCGACGTAAAGAAACGTTGACAGAATCTAGTGTCTACTTACATCTTCGAAGAGCGACCCAACGTTGGCTGTTATGAGCAATATCCCCGTGCCTTGTGCTGTCAGTTTCCCCGCCATAATTATTGTAGATAAATTATGAAGTTGTCGACTAATAACTTTAAATAAAAGCAACAAAATCGTAAAATGCTTTTTCTAGGCTGGTTCTGTTAAAACACTAAAGAGTTGTGACTGCAGTCAGGTCTATAACCGCTCAGCTCGCTCATAGCTGTGCGTGTGCATCTAGTAGTAGCTAGCTAGGTCAGGGTCTCCTGTTGATGTTTTGGTTAGTTTTCCACGTTAACAGCCATCGTAAAAGTTTCTGTTTTAATCCACATCGATCGACGGACTATGAATCATTTCAGTAAGGGGATACGGTGTTTTCTCGGGTTTTGATGTTAAAAACTGCACCGCACTTGCAAACGCTGCTTCAACAGAACCATTGCCGATTGTTTAGGAGGATAGGTTGGAGTCCTTCACTGTTATGACGTCAGAAACCGAAAGGAAACCATGTAGTTCTTAAAAGGGCAACGCTGAAAGGGCGAAAATATATATTTCTCTCATACGTTTTGGAAAATATAATATTTGGGAGCAAAAATGTAATAAAATGATATTTGATGTCGGTAAATACTAACAAATTGGGTGGGATGTAGATACTTATAATTGGATAGTTATAATAAACATACTATCCCTTAGACGACTCAATTAACTGTTTCAAAATAGGCCCACATACTGTAGGACATTTATTAATCATAAACTTTAGTATACAATACTATACATTTACAAATTGCTTGTTTATGTGCTACCATAAGTCTGTAATTCATTCGTATTATTAAATACACAAAATACTTAACGCATTCGTTGTTATAAAGAATGAATTCAACAGTAGGGGACAGATGTTTCGCCTTAGAGAACTTTAACTGCTGCGACTGCGACTGTATGTACGGGGGTGTATGTATTAGTATTATCGATAAACCGAGCACATGGCTCACAATTTGCAGAACAAGGCGCAAGCAATGTCGCTGCAACACAAACGTTTTGGTATGCTTGGAATTTGAAATTGGCATTGATAGAAATTGGTCTGGGGGGTGGATTCTGCAGTAAATCCTAATCCAGTGGGGTTTCCTGAAGTGACGCTATTCATAAACGAAATTTCCTAATGAGTTGCTTCAATTTGTGGAAATTATCACGTCAACATTAATTAGGAAAAAAATAATCTTAAACGATTTTTGATTTATCTAACCGTAATATATTTAAACAGTATATTTTACAATTAATTTATTTAGCATTAAGAGTTAAGAAACTGTACTTGTTGCCATAAAATTGCATGTTTTATATTCGATTTGGAGGAATGCAGTTTTATTCTTGGGGAATGTACCTAACCTGAGGAAAAATTGGTCTGTAAAATTTGTACGACATTGATCCCAAATTATACTAGTTAAGGTATTCTGTCAACAAAAACGTTGTACATCACGGAGTTTCAACCTTAACCTTAGATTAGTTTTGATTCTTCAGTCATCATTTATTTAGCATTACATTTCCGCCAGAGCAAATACCAGTACATGAAGAAGACAATCAGTAAAATATTTCAATTATTCAGCTATTCGCATTTTTCGCTTCTTCTCTCTGAGCTGAAAAATGTAAATATTTTACTTGTTTAAGTTGTAAATCTCCTTACTTTCAACAATTGCTTCGGTGGGGCCCACAATCAAGTTTCAACATCAAAGCAATCTATTTTCTCTTGAAATCAATTTAAGGCAATTGACTGACACAGTCCAATAACTAGTTTAAAAAAAAATGTAACAAGTCGGTATCACAGTAAATGATCGATTACTACAATTTAAATTCACATCGGGAATGATCTCCATTACCTATTTAGCCTCAACATTCTAGTTACAAAACTCACTCTAAACTCTCCACACTTGCCAGAACAGGCCTTGGGTGGGTGGGGGGCGGTTACATAATGTAATTGTGTCACAATATTGAAAGAGCCAGGTACAGTAGAGCGTAAAAGTTTGCCGTAGTACATTGGGAGATCTGTCATCAGTATATCTGGTACAGTAGAACGACTGGAAGACAGAATGAAAGTCCGTTTAACGCTGAAAATAGGACTGAGGAAGACAGTCACAGGCGCAGATTACTTTTACAAGACCGTGGGAAATCGCTCTGGGTGAGTGAGGGGGTGTCAGCCACTAGACACCAGAGAAAGGCACACATATATATGACAAGGTCACGGGGCTGGAGATAGTGCCTGGCCGGATACGGTGTCCATTGCTGGAAGGACAGATGCACCGCACCGGAGGAGGTTATTAGTGTAACAAGCTATTCAAAATACCCACAGCTGTGCTTGGCAAGTTTGCCTCGATGGGTAGGAACTGCCCGCTCTCTGCTGCTGATTTGCATGCTCTCACGCTGGCACAACTCCAGCCTGCCCTGACTTCCAGAGTGACTTGCCTCTCAAATACAGTGGAGAGGAAAGAGACACACTAATACCAAAATTACACTTAATTTTATTTATTCTTTCTGTAATAGATGTGTGGATAAGTTTAAAGATGCTTAGATTAAGTTAAGGTTAGGTGAAGAGATAAAGAACATGAAGGCCAGTTGATTTGGTAACGAGTGTAATGAGTGAGTGAAATGTTTCCTGTAAAATGAGTGACAATGTAATGATTGAGTGACATGTTTCCTGTTAAAATGACTGACAATGAAATGGATAAGTGAAAGACAGTGTCTATACAAATCTGCTCTTGCAATAAAAAAAGCAAACTTTGTACAATCAGCACACTAATTTCAGTAAAATTTAACAGTAGCTTAACAGTTACAATAATATTGAATTGTTTTAATATTAAACATTTAGTTTATGTTTGATGCCTTAGTAAAATACCTTATACTAATGAGAGGATTTTATCCTCATAACAGTCTGGGAGTCATTAAATTAACTTCTGCCAAGACTATAAACTTGTTGAATGACTTTGCCGGTTTCTCCTTATAACTCAAGCACGCAAAATAAATAAATAAACCCAGGCAATAGAAGGGGTGCTAAAAATACACCACATTAAAGCATGAGTGGTTTGTGTACCGTGTGATAGCATTCTCAGGTAATGTGTTCGCTGAGTTCCAAAAAATACTACACTGTTAGATTGGAACAGGGTATCCCAAAGGGAAACCAGAGTGTGAGTGTTTCAGTCCTTTTCCACTCACTGATAAAGGCCTCTGACAGGGCCAGAGCCCCTCCTTCGGCAATGGAAAAAATGATGTAGGAATTCCAGTCTGTGAGCAAATATGTGGACTTTGACCTTCGTCTTGTACCATTCCAATGCATCGGGTAAAAAATTTCTTTTTTTAAACAGTAGATAAACTTAGCATTGTTGTTAAACTCTTACTCTTTCTTTTACACATTTCTAGAGAAATCTTGAATTTCTGGTAATTATTTTACATTCTATCCATGCCAGAGATTCCCAAGACAATCTTATAGTAATGAGATTGCAAAACTGTAGAGGTAATGGAGTAACATGTTTTTTCATATATGTGTTGTCTTCCTGATCAATGTGAAAACCATGCACATCTCATTCACAGAAAAACCAAATCTGAGCAAAGTTAATTTATCAGCTCATGTCCAAAGCCCTCCTCAAACTACAGATATGACATGGGGTCCGTGGTGAAGACCTACAGGGAATCCAAAACTAAAAACACATTGTTATTAAAATGTTATTAAATACCTTGTAGAGATTTACAGTTGCTTTTCTCAGATATCAGAGCTTATTTCAGAAATTTATTTCCAACAATGTGAGACATTCAAATAATAGTTGCTGTCAACAAGGTCCAGCTGTGTGCACAGTGTGCACAATTCTATGCGTAGTGTACACAACAGTGCACTTTATTTCACCTTTCAAAGCAGAGCTTTATGTTTGTACCACATTTTATGTACTAGTAATGGGACATTCAATGTACTAATTTAATTACATCGTACCAAATTAGGACTACTGCGCACTCTAAATTACTGCACAAATTTACAAAGGATTGGTGCTCCTTGCGCCTTTGTCATGCCCAAAGCAAAGGATATCAAAGTATTTGCTGTCTTGAATGCATGCCTCCCTTTTGGCAATCAAACTGTTTTTTCTGGCCAAACATTCGTCTTCATACAAAAAGTTTTAACCCGCTCCAGTGAGCAGCAGTATGAAGCAGTGGAGGTAAAGACTTGGATCACTGTAGGTTGGATAATGTAGTTCATTTTCTACCAGCATGATTTTCAACATTAAAAAGGAAATGTATTACAGTGCCGTTCAGTTTTGCAGTTTAAATGCACACGTTGAAATCATTGTGGATGTGTATCTGCATTCCTCTGGAAGTGACAGACGGGAGCAACAAAGCAAGTAAGTCTACTCCCATTGACCCCAACTGAAGGCAAGACTCTCCCACTACTTGCCCGACACTGCACACTAAATTGACGACTGTAAATCTATTTCTGACACAGAGACTGGCAATTAACCCGGCACATGCTTTCAATTTGAGTGGTTCACAAAGTCTGCCATCCTATTTGAACTGTCTCCTTAAATTTATGACATATTTCTGCTATTCCCCCAGCAGTGGTGGGTTCCTATTAAAGAGATCCCATTAATGAGGTCCTTAATATCTTCCTTTAATTTTCATTTGCTCGCCAGTTAATTTGGAGCGCAGCACCCCGGTGGGAAACGTGTTATTTCATTTTGCAGAGTCTTTTGGCCTAAATCATTTTAAATTATGACAAACCAATTGTACAGCCAGCTCTTTCGAGAATGGAGCATCCACACAAATATTCCTGCATGTTTGTATATTGGTATTTAAAAAAAAGGATGACTTATTTTATTTTTTTGTGAAACCTTGACGTGAAGTAATCCTGTATCTGCAGTAATTACCGCATGCTATTTAATGAGATTGATCAGAGACAGCAAGATATTTAACAAGTAAATAAAATGTTATTCTGTAAACATTGTGCAACTGGTACACAAATATACACAAAACACAACTTTTCAAACTGTTCTCACAAAAACTTGCAGAGCAACAGTACATGCCAACCTGTGAATTTTACTCGATAGTAGCAAACTTTTAATAAGAACGTCCCATTGCACCGTGTGCCACCTAGAGGCTATATTTGCATGTATAGATAATAATTTAATGGCATATATTAAAAGGTAATGTGAACCGGATGATAACTGGAAGTTTAGAGCTCTCTAAATAATTTAGTTTATTGTCAAACAACAAGTGGTCATGGAATTCAGTGCTGTTAAGACCCATTTTCCATACGTCGACATATACTTTTCAAGTGTATATTTATTTCAAAATAAATATAGTTATATAAGTATAAGTAGATTATACTTATATAAATATTGCATATTTGAATAAGTATATAAATATACTTGTGTGCTATGACAAGGAGACATACCAATGCAAATACAAAGTTAAATGACCTTTCATCTCCTCCACAGGCCTTTTAAACACAGAGAGGGGTATAAGTTACCAGAATTAAAAACCTCTCAGATAACATTGTACATATGTGTTTTTTTTACACTTTGGGCTTCAATTCACTCCATCGTCATAAAACAGAGAGGAAGAAAAGGCAACCATTCTGTTCTATCCATTTGTTTTCAATGTCAGTGAAACTATAACGGCAATATTTCAGTTGCAGCGTTCCAAGAACATCCAGAGCGAATCATCATCAGGCCTGCAGTAAACAGTCCGCGAGCTGTTTCAGGGCTTTGATGGGGAAAATCGCCTTTTAAGGACACACAGTGTCACAAAGGCCAGTACTTGGAAAGACACCAAATTAAACCCAATAAAAATAGCCTGAGAGTATTTCGGCTTCCATAATAATACTACTGTAATTATTTTTCTGTGGAATTATCCTTCGCTGGGTTTTTAAGGTTTGGGAGACAGAACAGTTAATGGGAGTTAACACACATCCCCTAACTCCCAGTGTCATGTCATTGTCTTTTTGTTCCTTTCACACAGGTCATTTTTTTTATTTATAGACGCCCAATTTATTTATCTCCCTTAAATGGGTTTATGCAGTAAAAACCACACACAAGACCCTGATCATCGGTTACACAGGCCTGTGTATATAGACACTTGAGACTAGATTGATTTACATGGTAACTGCCAATGGAGCTGCAGCGACCGATTTTTATCCGTGCCCGGTGACGGCCTTAGATTCCCTTTTTCTTTTGTCACACTAATTTAATGTCCTAACCTGTGTTAGAGTTGCCCCAGTTGACATCACAGCTAACTGTTAAGGCGGTATAAGAATCAGAAAGGCGTGGCTTGCATTAGAATAGTGTCGATCATTGATTTACAAAGGCATAAGAAAGACGTTACTATTTTAAACCTACTGTACTGTGCAAAAGTCTTAGGCACCCTAGGATTTTTTTTAACATAAATTTAAATATAATAATAAATAAATAAAATATGAGCACTTAAATTTAGACACGCGACATAAATAATAACAATAATAAAAATAATAATAATATTAAGCCCAATTCAACTCCCACCCCAGCTTAATCTGCTTTACCTCACTAAAATATTCAGCTGTATAAGTGGATGAATGTAGAAATTGTAATCATCTGCTAAGCCAGTAAACTCTGAAAGCATTAGCAGAGGTTTTATATAAAATAGTGGGTTTTCCATATCCATATTTTTCCATAACGGGGGATCTTCATTGGGCTATGGACATGACATTATCAACAGTGAGGTCATACAAAAACAAACGGACAGCAACGAGATTTGGCGATGTCACAGGGTATCTAGGGAGAAAGGGTGTATCACAAAGAGACCGATTATTCGATGAGGATAATTTAGATTAGTAAAGACAAGACAAGACTGAACAATACCGCGTAAGAGAGAGACAGAACGAGTAGGAGCATTGGGACAAGAGTTAAGCGTTGGGCCACAAAGATATTGAAATTTGCCAAGGGCTTCGACGAACTTGGCTCACTTAAGAGCCAGCAGGTTGGTGTTTGCTTCTCTGAGCTGGCCAGTGGACAGTCATATAAGTTTGGGTAAAACGCTGAAGATCTCAGCCGGAACGAGCGTCTGTAAAACCCAAATCCCCCGTCTGCATACCAAGAGAAAGTGTGTGGAGAAGAACTGCCTGTACAACCCCACAGTATACAGTCGTGATTACCTCTCAAATAGTTACCATTAAGATTAATCTCCAATTTCTTACTTTCTACAGTAACTTGCAAACGAAAGACAATGCAGGTCTGTAGACAATTTACGATTAAACACAAATCACACTAATTATATTCGTAATTATACACATTCACTGGGTTCACATGGCAGACATCAGAAGATGGCAGACATTCATAGATTCCTGTCCAAACGAGAATAGTCGTCCACTGTTGAGCAGAGAGTAAAACAATACAACAAGCTAGGGGTAGAAGTAATGTTATCAGCAGTAGTTATTGTAGTAGTATCAGTGGTATCAGCAGCAGTTATTATAGTAGTATCAGCAGCAGTTATTATAGTAGTAGAAATAGTATCAGCAGTCGTTGTGAAGTGGTTGTAGCAGTAATAGGAGTACAGAATAGTTTAATGTATATGTACACAAAAAAGTTTATTAAGTTTGTTCATCATGCCTCTTCATTAAAACAGCTACTTTTATTATTATTTGGTGCCCTTAGTATTCCTCTTCCATCCTTCTTTGTTGTTCATGTCAATGAAGTAGAATATTGTTGAATAAGTTGATATATGTGACAGTCAATTATTTTCCTCCCCTTAATAATTTGAACAGTAAAATTATAATTAGTGTGCAGGAGATCAGCAATCGACCTCCACATCGAGAGAACAGCACCCAGCACTGCCCTTTGGATCATAAATAAATCATTAATAACTTCAGTCTTCTTCTAATTAATCATAATGCCAATTTAGCGATCTAAAAACATGAGTAGTATGGTTTTGGATCAGTTTAGTTCTTTCAATTTGTTTACTGAATTAAATTGTAAACACAGCGACCCATACAGGGCAAGGCAAGACCCATAATTGACAAGGCTCCGTATCGCAAAAAAACATCGCAACAACCTGAAGTTACGTTAAGGTCAAATTTCACGATCACCTTTACTATTGGATCTGGGCCAAGGAGAACCGCGCATTGTCCTAGCTCCGAGCGCATTCTTGTTCCCTGTGATTTTCATCATATTCAAATTCACGCCCACTGTGACGTTTGTCACCGCCCACCAAGCGAGTTTTTAGGGATTCCCGACTTCGTCTTCTCACTGCCCCATAGGCTTGAACTATCGAACTTCACAATCAACTGAAAACCATTTCCCCCATAACAGTTTACAATATCCAGGAAGGATGAGAAAAAAGTCCTTGCTCCCGTGGATGTCACATGTTAGGCAACAGAAGGTTAAGAGACAGTGCATTTAAGATTCAATAAAACTTTCAGACCAATGCAATATTTTTATTATAATTACCGTGCATTCTGCACGTGAAGAGTTTATAAAACAACAACAACAACAACAAAAACTTGCAGATTTGGTAGAAATAACAGTATATAAATATCTTCAACTTGTGACCAACAATAAAATGTTTAGTGACATAAAAATGTTTAGGAGCCTTTGTCTGTTCTGATTTTTTTTTAAACCCATTACTCGGTATCACAACTATCAAAAAAGCTTTCGATATAGAAATATTGGTAAGATGAATACGCCCATTTTATTATTTAGTAGTATTATTTAGAGGAGTAAAGTGGAGCGAATTGTCTCACACTTTTGTATCCACTGGGTGACAAAAATCCTTAATTGGTGGCTAAATTATTGATTTTGAATTATTTCGTATAACAATCGCATAGCTATTCAGGTAAATTCTGATTTCTTATTTACTAAAAGATTATGTTGCAAATAGGTTTTGCAATTGCCAGTTGCCACTCCTGTAGTTATCATATTTTTCCACATGGTGGCAGTAACGGAATTGCTTGAGAGTTGTAGTTTAAAAAAAAAATCTTAAAGTAAAGAAAATTGTAAAAAGGTGAAGAATCTGCTAACTTGATATGATAACACAGACAAAGAAATCATCAAGTAATTTACATCTTCATTCCATTTACATGCATGCATAACTTCTAAAACACAGGTGTCCACCAGCTTTTATGTTACTGACACACACATGTATTTTTCTAACCAATCGTGGTTCATGTGTTAGTCTGTACAATCAGATTGTCAGGTAGAGGGTGGATGGGCTCTCTATACCAATGGCATCAGAAGAACTAGTGTCTAAATAGGTCATTAACTGGCAGCTGCTGGATAACATGATCCCTGTGTTAAATAGTTCCCCGTGACCTTAACCAGGACACCAACATTACCACACCCTGTTTAGTTTTCTGTTGGTCATTTTTTTCTGTTAGTCATTCTGTTGCAAGGCCATCCTACCTGGTTTGAGCGTAATTCTGGTTTGAGCGGGTATGTCTAGTTGTACTGACCTTTGCCTTTTGTCATCAGCATCCTGTTGTATTCCAGTCTCCATGTCATCCATGAGTCTGCTTGGTGAAGTAAGGTCTTAATCATTGTGAGAAAACACAGATGGATGTATCCAAGGTCCGGTTGATCCCGGTATCGTCCAAAACAGACAGGCAAACACAGACACAGACACAGACACACATACATAAAAACAGCAACCAGCTCAGACATGTCTGCATGCTATGACAACTGTGTGGCTGCTATCTGATACAACTGACTGCTGGCTGGGATGAGGGGCAAGTTTTGTGTATTTGCAAATGTTTGTTAATTCAGTGGCCCTCTTCGTAACATAACATGAGGGTAATATTTGGGTACATCTATCGTTTTATATCGAATACACAACTAATATTTTAACTGGGAATAACTACAGACAAATTGGAGAATGAGGCTGGAAACATACTTCCTTTGGCAATGCCAAAGCCGCATTTGCACAGTCGTAAAACTTTATTGATGTCCCAGAGGGAAATTACACAAATGAGTTGACAGATTAAATTGTAATCTCAAGATGCCCTAAGATATTGTAGCCCCCATGAAAACAAATATTAATTTTTTTAAATGCATGATGTCAATGAAGAAAAATGAGATCCATCAGCAAGAATGAAAGACAGAACCAATGATTCACAAAACAACAGTTTCCCACAGTATTCCACCATTTACCAACAAAAGTTTATGAAATATAAGATTTCAATTTGATGCAATAGCCACTGGATGTAATTCAATAGCACCTGTAAATGAAAGTAGTCATGGAACCCATAGTAACCAGCCTTTTTGTTTTGCAGATTAAGTTGTTGGGCACATAACATCCATCAAAAATAAGCCATTGTTTGTAATGGGAAGATAATGGTTTTAGACTAGACAACAGTGACAGTGTGATCTCAGACAGGAACATGGCTTGACTCGCAGACATGAGAGGAAGCAGGTCATCCCATCACTAATGCATTTAACAATATGATAACACAACAAACAAAGTCTGTGCAATTACAGGTTGCCCATACAATATGAGTGCAAGGAGATATTAACTTTCCATCGGGTTGTTTTACTTAAAATTCTGTCACTTAATTACAGATTACTTCCTGAGACACTACCTGAGTTAGAACTGCTGTTAAAACTTATTAGGGTTCTAAGATGTCTAGGAATATCTAAATACCCTAAATGCTATGCACATTTTCCTTGAACTGTTGTTTTTGGACCCGATATGAAGGGCACCAACTGTTGAAACTGGTTTTCCGTACAGCAATGTCCCCAACATTATGGGAATGTCCAGAATAAACTCAGGTCCGATTGTGAGATATTTATTTAAATGACAACACTCAGTCAGTTACTCACTCAGTCACGTAGACAGAGCGTATTCAGCCAGTTGTGCTTTTGACCCTGCATGCATATCAGTCATGAGCCCAGTGTTAATGAGGACTGCAGTCTGTTATGTCCTTCTAACTGGAGTTTTCAAACCTGCAATCGTTTTCCCCAAACTGGTCAATACAAACATCCATACAGCGACGACCCCTTCAGCTGAATTGAAAAACTGTGTCAATTTCTCACATCATCCATAATTATTCTCAAAGCCTCGGAACTAATTTTCCAAACAACGTTCAAGAAACTGGTGGAACGTGATTCCCCAATGTTCAGATTTTAGTGGGGTACTCTTTTAAACCCTACCTCACCCATATCAATGTTAAAGCATTTCAAATTGTCTTCCGTTTCTCTGCGTCATTTCAAACAACTATGTGCAAAACATAGAAAGCATGCGAACACATTTTGAAAGAAAAGAAAACGGGCATTGGTTGAAATGTGTATTTTAGGTAACATGAATGCCACACGCTGCAGCTCATACCAGTAAACAGAAGCAAGAAGTTGTGAAGCATCTGCTCGACTATAACAACAGCAGACAAATGTCAACTGTTCGCCGCTGAATGTGATCAGGGCTGTCGACGAATGGCAGCAACACCTCGTTGAGCTAAGCAGGAGGACGGCAAGGCGATGTTTTGAAAGCAGGGAGAAAAGATGGGTGGGTATTTCAGATAGACTACTTATTAGCCGTAGGTTGGGTTGCATAATTAAATAAATTAGTAAATAAATAAAATCCACCATTAAACTCGAGTGTGAAGATGTTGTGGAGCAATTCTTTGCGTCTTGGACAAAGGTGAAAGAAAGACTGCCTGCGAATGCCAACCCTGAAAAGGGAACCAGTGGAGACTTTGGTACTTAGTGGGTTTCAGGGTTCCAGTCAGTGAGTCAGGTCAGCAGGATGGAGTAGCCGTACAGATCAGGTGATTAGACATTTCAATTTTTGTAATAGGTCATCGTTCTCCACTCAGGGTTCAAAAGCAACACAAAACACTTTGACATGGTTTCACTATCTATCATTCCTTAGAGCTAATACATACTAACACTGTGATCTCTACTCCTTGGTTTAAAGTGAATATCATGTTTTTAACATGGACATAAAACAATGATATGCAATCGTGTGTGGGTTTACTTTAATGAAAAGTTAATTTCGGGCTCAGCTTGCAAGGAACTGTGTCAGTCAATAATTACACACAACTTTGAGCCACGTGCACTATTGCACATTGCTTATCTGGGAGAAAAAAGACGGACTAAGATAACCACAGATAAGGGAGAGACAAAACTATTCTGTATTATTTTATATAGCGTTGCTAAATTTTTGTCTGCTTTTATTACAGCGTGTTTAAATTTATATGGGCAGCATAATGTCTGCGTGTGTTTATACAAAACTGGGAGATCACAGTTCTGCTTTATGAACAACGTTTCTGTACATTTATAAGAACAGCATGACAACATTTCTGTACATTAATACGAACAGCACAACAACATTTCTATACATTTATATGAACAATGTACCAATGTTTGTGTGCAGGTTTATATGAACAGCAGAAAGTGTTGTGTTTGTAGAGTGCTGACTGGAGGGCAGGTGGGTAGGCGCAGGACAGCTTCATCCATACTGTATTAAATGAGAACTTGTCTGTGCTGTGGAGAAGACAGATGGCTAGGGGTATCTTTTAAAAGAGGAATAGCATATTGCATTCTTCCCTTGGCTCTGTGCACTGGAATATATTGTCAAAGTTACAGATGAAATAACTTAATTTCCCCTTAATTTGCATAATGTAACTTAACTCATTCTGAAATCCTTCTAAGATTCCACTTTAATTCTCTGCACGAGTTTGGAAATGCGGTTAAATTGGAAATCAACCTATGATGACATATACTGATGCAGAGACAGATGCTTTGCTTTGATCAGCTCCCAACCCAAGCTTCAGGCAGCCAGATATAAGCCACTTTGACCTGCCTATGTCAGGCAATTTTAACCTGGAGAATTGCTACA
>JAOVYW010047485.1:6546-22352 GCA_025775045.1 Hiodon tergisus
CAGCCCACGCTGTCAGACACTGTTCTCCTCACAGCCCACGCTGTCAGACAGTGATCTCCTCACAGCCCACGCTGTCAGACACTGTTCTCCTCACAGCCCACGCTGTCAGACAGTGATCTCCTCACAGCCCACGCTGTCAAAAATAGTTCTCCTCACAGCTTTCTTCTGAGAATAGGAAGAGAACTTTTAAGAAATTTTTGTAGAATAAATTAGATTCTAACAAAAACAGAAAATTCTATGATAAACACATTTATTAAATGCAATTAGTGGGTTGTCCAAGTTTTGATTTCTTTCACGTCTTAGTTTTATCTGAATTAGGGACGTTTTTGAACGAAAACCCAGAAACTGAAATTAAAAAGACAAGTTAAGTGAAATCGAAATCGGTCACTTAGAAATATGCAATGTTAGTGAATAGTGACGGCCACCAATATGTTAGTACATCAATGGTTAATTTTATGAAATATGAATGTAAAAATATGTTTTACAATAGTTTATTAAATGCAATTTATATTGAGAGATAAGAAAACAAAAACACAACCTTCCTTACCTAAGGAATCATAGCTTTATTTCCCAAACACAAGCGAGACGCCGCTTGCGACAGATGTGCGGCAGAGTTCAGAGTTACTTATGTAGCCGTGTTGCGAACCTCTATTTGTGCCAAATGATTTACAATTAAGCCTGCAAATCCCAGCGGTTGCACAGCAACAGTTTTGAAAGTGCAACATTAATTACAACTGAATTTATAAGTTAATAGTCTTGGCCCCAGCCACAAATAGCCTTAACTAACGACCTTGACAAATAACCAGAAAGACGACTGTCTTATAAAACAACAATAGATTTACAATTGCTTATTGCATTCGGAATCAGTTACCGATTCTAAAACTGAAGAAGAAATAATCCACAGGGAGGGGCATGGGTGGGTATCACTACAGCCAGACTCTCAAAATTCCACCAAACTTGGACTCCTCAGTATCTACTCTAGAGTGTTTAACAGTTGCTAGGCGATCTCACGACCATTCCAACCGTTTGCACACCCGGGCTACAGAGTGATAGATATTTCAAAAGGCACGTTTGAATTATCACATTGCGTCTGAGGTTATTGTTAAATTTGAAACTAACATTAGTGGCCACCATAAAATATTTATTTGTTTGCTGGTTTGTTTAATATTCAGGATTAGATGTTTTGTAATTACAATATGCTATGTTCACTGATTTATTTTTTGTTCACTCTCAACAACATTATGAGCTACGACTTATCGTAAGTTTGTAGTGACACAAGTAGAAGACTTGAGGAGAACCGTGAGTTAACTTCAAAACACAGCTGCTCATGTAGGTCACTTCCTGCAGTTTCCATGACATCCGAAATTATAGTGTACAAATGTGAGGGCTATTACTTATGATAAAAAAAGACATTTCGCTGGAAAAAGCCTTGTCTATTATAGTTTCTTTTTGTTTGCATCTAAATTTATACCAACAAGCTTTATTGAAGAGTCCCGACGCTATTACTCCTACGGAATGGGACTTTCAGAGGAAAAGAGCTCTCTCGACTGGGGAAAAGAGCTCTCTCGACTGGGGAAAAGAGCTCTCTCGACTGGGGAAAACGGCAGTAAAACCGAAGCCTTCCCTGTATATTTGAGGGCGTATGCAGGGGCGTTGGGTCAGCACTTACTGTAGAGCACTGTTATCAGGGCAATGGGCATCACCAGCAACCCAACCAGCAGGTCTGCCACAGCCAGGGACATGAGGAAGAAGTTGGTGGCGTTCTGCAACTTCCTCTCGCGCGAGACGGCCATGATGACCAGGATGTTACCCCAGACGGTGGGGATGATGACGGTGATGATGAGTAGCGAGGCCCAGCGCAGTTCTCCGCTGGGGTCCCCTTGCCCCGACACCGCCGCCGCCGCCAGTGCCTGGAGCCCCACCGAGTCGTTGCCGCGCCCTGAGGCGTTGGCCGACAGTGGGGGTGGCTCTTGCGGGCTGCGGCCCAGGAGAGAGGAAGGGCAGCCCTGCCGGGACATGTCGCTGTGGCTAGCCTGCTGGTGCGTCGTGGCTGGTCTGGGTCTCTCTGGGGGCGCGGTCAGCATGGTCTCACAGTCCCACAGATGGAGGGAGACGGGGCGGAGACAGGGTCACTGCAGACCTTACCACGGGCTCATCCGTCGCCAAAGAACCCCTCGTCAGAAGTGCGATTTTCACTTCGGGGGCCAATTTAATACCAGAGAGGGCTTCTTCTGCTCAGTTTCCACGGCATTCCATTTAAAGGCTGTAGGTCCACACGGAGGCCCAGACTTTTTGTGAATAGCAGAGGGAGCCGGTGGATATGTGGCAGTTTAGGTGCCAGCTCATAAGCCGAGAAATTTCTCTTCTATCCACCTGACAAAATAAGTAAATTGAGATCAGCAACACAGTCGGAACCCAGCAGTGATCAGAATAACAGTAGTCACAAAATGCCGGAAGAGTCAAATGTGTTTCCACCCTGAATAGAATCAATAAACATAAAAAACCTGAAAGTCAGGGGGGTCTTGTGCATCAGCGATCACTGTGAGTGATGCCCACGTCTCACAAGGAGCCCAACAAGTGGACTTTGTTTGTACGGATATAAACAAGTTACAGATTGTATGTAATGTGAATTAATCATCAGTTAGGTACACAAAGTCTAAACACATGTTTTAAAGAAGACTAAATGATAAATAGATCAAAATAAGTCAGTACATTTAATTCAAATTGTGAAGCAGTGAAACGGCAATACTTTTCCTTTAGTAAATGTAATACGACGTTATCATGTTAATACATTTCTTTATGAAACAACACCGCTGTTTCTGTCACAGAAAAGCCAAAAACACCAAAAGAAAAAAATGGACAAATTAATTGATTGTTCTCGCTGGGTTAACAGAAGCACAAGACACCAGGAAAGTTTTCTCATATGGCCGTTAATATCTTTATATTATATTACATTTTACATTTATATTTATATTTATATTACATACGCCTCTACCTTTAATACTTCTGGAGTTCTGTCCAGACTTAACAAAATGCTTGGCCAGTTTTAAATATGGAAACAAAATCACAGATGAATTCCACTGCACCCTTTGCAATCTCAGTTTGCTTGGGAGAATAAACCAATCACATTCTGGGGTGACAGAATGTCATGTGTATCCGGGTCCTAAAAGTGATCTTGCCTGACAATCCCTATTCGTCAGTTTAAGAATGCTTCTTGCACATGCGTTTTTACATAATAATATTTTGAAAATTTCTGAGTTTTAAAGGGGACGGTATTGACGATTCCAATACACTGATTTTATACACGCTGTTCAAAAAACCTTCTTTAGATTTTATGACAGTCTGACATGGACACACTCGCGGCAGTTATCTGCAAAAACCCTGTATAACCTCAACATTTTTGATAAGTAAACCCAGCTGGTTTTTTTCATTCTTACCTTTACGCTGTTTGGTGTTTAGTCTGTTTCCTGAGAAGTTATCAAAGCAGACTTTAGAAAAAATCTTGAGCTATGAGCATTGAAAATCTTTCGAAATCAGTAAAATCGTTCACAAATAAAACATTTAAAAACTATCTACACATCACTGGTAGCTGCTTCCGTCCATTTTTTGCACCTTGCTGGTGCGTTCATCCTCATTTTCCTATGGCGCCAGATCCAAATCTCGCCTGGCTTGGCTTCCTCTCTCCCGTCAGGAGAATGTTAGGACTCAGTCCTGGTTATGGGGATCCCATGCTGACGCCTATCCTTTGTTCTGGTCTCGCTGCACATCACCTGCCTGAGAAGATCGCTGGACTGGAACTTGCTGGGTTGTTTTCTGTGGTCCTCTCCCTTTCCCCACCTTCTCTCCCTGTCTCTCTCTCTCTCTCCCTCTCCCTCTCTCTCTCTCTCTCTCCCTGTCTCTCTCTCCCTGTCTCTCTCTCCCCTCTCTCGCTCTCTCCCCACTCCCTCCTGTTTTGGTTTACTTGCACTTTCAACCTCCCTCCTTATTTCACACTTCCCCGCCTGCCTGTCAAGCGAAAGGATAAAAGATGAATGTCTCGGAGCTGTACCGTGGCCAGTAATTCTGGGAGGTAATTTCCTTCTGCATAGCGGCCCTGCTGTTTATGTCTAATGGGGGCTGGGGGGTTTAGGGTGGCTGGAGGGTGTGAGCAAACGCGACAACGTCTTGCTTAGTCCCGCACCGGTGCGGCTTTTGTACTCTGTGTTCATTATCGTGGGGATCAAAGGAGTCTCCTCAGTCTACAGCATCGGTCCGGTGAGAAAGAATGACACCTAACTCCTGAATTTAGTTTCCTTCACAGAAATCCAAAAAAGTCAATCATGATCATCATTTACAGGGCTAAACAGCTGGAGGCCAATCGCTAGGCTGGCCTGTTGCCGTGAGTGACACAGACTTCAGCCACACTGGACCCGGAGTCATCTGGAGACACCTGACTGTCACCTGTGCAACCCCTGAACGCTGACCTGCCTGCTGCACAAAAACGTTTAGGTAACACATTCCACCAGTTATTATTTCAACTGTGCCTAAGCTGGAATTTCCAACCAGGCTCTGTGTTATTCTCAGACCCCTGGCAGCCGAGATGACATCGAAACCGCTCTCGTTAAGCTCTCCTCTTTTCCATAATAAGTCACTGCGTGATAATGAAGTGCGTTGCCCTCATCAGTAACATTTGTACACAGAGAAAAAAGATTTAGCTACAGAGCGGCTCAACAGAAATGCTTGAACCTCCTCATTTGCTTTGAACCTGCCCGGCACGTGTCTCTGTGTTGTTTTTTAGCGTCTCCGAAGAAGCGATTATGTGGGCTTTGGCATGAAATTGGCGTTAACGTCAGTCAGCAGGGGTCACCGCTGTTGGAATTTATCCCTCCGTCTGATGGATTACCCCGGAGAGGAGCATGACCTTCACGTCATCTGGGTGCTGGACGGGGTCTGCCCCCGTGCTGTTCGTTAGAGCGCTGAGCAGGAACCCAAGGTGACGGTGAACACCGGAGACGTCCATGATGTATCACGTTCTCAATCTCGCTCCGCGCAGGGCTTAGCTTCTACAGAGGCCTTAACCTCTGGTCTATGCTCTTATTGACATCTCCGGGTACGGAAGCACCGGAAACTCTTCACTCGTTCCCGTTTTCCTTTCCATTGCGGATTGCTATGGATCTTAGCAGGAATCCGTTTTAAACCCTTGCCCGTGGAGACATTGAGTGAAATACCAAAAATGACCATACATTCGGGTAACCCACTTGGTCTCGCTGATTTTTTAAATGTAAAAATAGTGTGTGGAACTGTACGACCTTAGTGATTTAGTATTTGTGATCGGCACTCAGAGTTGTGTTTACTGCAGCCTCGAGTTAGAGTATCCTGAAGCTCAAGTGAAACGCTTAGCAGAAGTAATAACCTCGAACAGAAAATAACACATTGTAGAACCTGTTGAAGTTGTTTGCCCAAAGCGCAAATCTAGGCTTTGTCCAATTGCCGTTCTTCGAAAATCGCGTTGGGTTGGCGTTCTGTCTTTCTGTTTAGCTTGCAGTCTTGGTGCTTTTTATGAAATGGAGGAAGCAGGTGTCTGGCGTGAAAAAGAATCGGTACTTTTCACACTCACTCAGTGTCTGATCCCCAATTCTGTCTCTGTAAAAGCAGATCTGGGTTACCTAAAATGTATTCCGCGATAAGAGGATCTCTCGTGGCGTTTATCATGGGTGACCTGCTTCTTTCATCGCCCTTACTATTGATCCGTCCTGGGTTTTACGCCACTGATAGGATAGGCTGTGGTTTACATCCAATAATCAGAATGACGTCTAAGTCCCTGTCGGAGGCTTCAGGAAGTGATCTAGATCTCTAAGGAATTTGATTTCGACGTCAAACAAGGACCTGAGTCCTCTGGCTCTGAGTATTGCATGCCGACGCTCCAGTCCGACCCGAATGGCGCAGAGGACGTCTTCATTTAGGTAAGGGTTACGGGCTCGATGAAAACGCAAGTCAGACCCTTAATGTCATCAGTCGGTCTTTGTGCGGAGACAGTAAAACAGCGGTTTCATGTGCTGTCAGATTGTGGCGTTTGGTTTTGGGTTTCTGAACATAATGCTTAGAAAACTAACTGCTGGCTGTGCATGCCAGAGCCTTTTTGATGCATTTTCTTATGGGCTGCTAATCTGAGCTTCAATTGACATGTACCGGAAGGTGTCTCTTTGGGTGGCAAAACTAGGGCCCTGTTTAGAGCTGGTGGTGGCACAGCAAAGTGAATCTTCTGTTAATTTCTTCTCCGTTTCAAATCAATGAAAGGAGCCAGTTTTTGGTATTACTCTTCATAGCATCCAGAATGAGGTCAAGAAATGCGCCATTGTGCCAGCATAGTGACGTCAAACGGCCAGAATGAATCTGTGTCCACCTTTAGAACAACACAGAATTAGAGTCACGTGGAACTGATTCAGAATTGGTACGTTGATTCTCTTGCAGGTTGCAGTCCAGCTGCATTGTTGTGATAGTTAATCTATCAAGAACTGATGTGGAATTGCAACTGGCGTGAGTTTAATATTAATGAGCTTCATGTGAATGGGAAGTGGACCAATCGCATTGTGTTTTACCAATGTTACCATGGAGACCTGCATCAGGGCGTGCAGTTGTGAGCTTAGACAGCATGTTTAAAGTTTAATTTCGTACTTATTGGAAAAGGGAGAGATAATGGCCGAACGCAGATGTAATATTCAAAGCAATTTACAAGCTGGCCCTATTCATTAAATAAGGACAATCAAATGCAGGAATAATATATTTCCTGCTTTGTTTGAAATAATATTGGGTAAGTGACCTAGATATTTCCTAGCAAAAAGAAAAGACTCCACCATCTGGAAAAGGGAGACACCGACTGATTATGGTAACCGGTGTACGCCATTAGTCACCTGGGTAGCATATTAATTAGTTTAATAAACCTTACCTTGTATTCCATATTCGCAGAGCAATTACACTGCGGACTTTTGACATTAATTCTCTGAGCTTGGTACATTCCTCTCCTTCCTCTCCTCCTCTTGAAATTTTTGTCATCATTTGTGGGGATACTTTCAAAGAAAATGTTAAGGCCTATGGAAAGAAAACTGTAATTTGGCTACATAAAATTGTCATGCAAAAGCAATATGATGTGGCTGCAACCCCTAATTTTAGTAGATGGTTTGTGCGTTGAACTTACTGCCTCTGACCTGAAGGGAGCAACGATGAGCACGTGGGCCTCCACCGTTCACTGGTCCAGTAGCTACTGGCACCCGGCGAGCAGAAATCACTCATTATCAGAGACAGGGGGCTAGTAGCCAAAGCTGCTGGGGGTTTATTTCTAATCATAGGGAGTTTATTTCTAATCATAGGGAGTATTTGTTTGTATTACATAGTTTATTTGGTGATTTGGTGCGAAGGTCCGAGACTGACCCCCGTGAGATCCCACGCTCGGTTCGTCTCCACTGGGTGGGAGTCTGGCAGGCTCAGTTTCGCTCCGGGCCGAGGAAGAGAGGCACTGGAGAGGCTCTTCAACCCTCCTTCAGGCTTGTCAATACTGAGCCGGTCCACCTCCAACTCAAGGACCAAGGCGGAGGCTCTCCCCAGTCGTCCAGCGTGTGGGATGACCTCAGAGCAGCCTCCGCCTGCCCCGGCTTCGCGCTTCATTAAGCCCCACGGATGCCCTCTCATCCTGCACCGAAAGGTGGGGAGGCACCCAACCCTTTTGTGTAAACTGTTTACAGAAACCTTCATGGCACAGCTGCGTCGGGTTTGGAAGAGAGCCTGTGAAAGGTTTTTGAGCTGCGCTTCGACTGAGTAACACATGCAGAGGTTTCTCTCCCACGGGGAGGGGAGGCAACTATAAGGCAGGAAAAACTGGCATTGAGGAAGCAGCCCTTTACGAGAGGTTGGGTTTGCGTTTATGCGTCACGGCTTTCGAACCGTTTCGAACCATCGATTCTGGATTCTGCAAAGCGTTCAGAGTGAGATGGAGGGAAGAGGTTCGCGGTGGCCCCGGGTCACTTAACGGAAGGTCCAAGGTCTCCCCTGCAGTGAATGGGGGTTTGTGAGTGGAGAGTGGCCTGCCCCCTGGTGGTGCTCCAAACACAGCTCAGTTGCCAAGCTGGGCCCCGGGCTGTCGTGGTAGTATTTCTTTACTGATGTGTCACATTGATAACTGCTCCATAACACACGGCATTCTGGTAGACAGTGCCAGTGGTGATAAAATCTATATATGCTGCGATAAACAATTTTTATTAGGGTAAAAACATTTTAACTTATTTAGGCTTACAAAAAAAAAAAGTTACCTTTTCTCACTAAATTGAGTCGGCTAGGAGTTATATAAATGTAGGTTTCGCAAACAAAAACATTTACAGTTCCCTTAACAATGCACTAATCCATGCAATTATGCACTGTGCCAAAAGGTGCAGAATCATTAACTGGTTTGGAAATGCACAAATCATCATCATTCCTCATCAAAATTCAGTAGTTAAATACAGACATTTTTCACCTGAGTAATCACCACACAATGTTTTTTGTCATATCGTTGTGCGAGTCTGAACGAATTTATCAGCGACAATGCCCTTATCTGTATCTGTGTGTGTCTGTACGCAGTGACAGTAACGTTATTGGACACTGCCTACTAAGGTTGTTTTGGAGAATTTTTGCCAAGTTGTATCGCTCTGAACTAGTGAAATGTAATTGGGCGTACCCGACATCAGATTCATTACTCTGCTTTAGATTCCCAGTAATGCAAGACTAGCTCTACTGGACTCTACATGCCACATATTATAATGTCATGGTTACATCAGGAATATATACACTGTGAAATAAAGTAATTCTGAAAAAAACAAAGGTATTTGCTCTGTTTATTAAGAAACCTCACAAAAGGTTGTTTTTCCTTTTGAAATATATATTGTACAATGTCCAATCTCTCAAATTAAAACATATCCTGTCTGAGCATAAAAAAACTGAACCTCACATAAAAAAATGTCCCTAGTTAAACCTTTGCAGCCCTTAGAATATGACTGTGAACACGGAGGTGGTAAATAGTCCTTCTCTACAGTTCATATTCAGAGCTGTGGTTGTGGCCGGTTAACACAGTAGTGTTGCTGTCTGTTGTTTAATCTCCACTGTCACAGAGTTGTTTTCTTACGATGGACCCAACCATGGCCGGCCACAGAGGGGTGCACAGTTGGCCCAGGATCCATCACCGTCTTCTCGGAAATGATGGCTTTCGTTCACCATTACAGGATTCGATTTATTAGCAAAATAACCAAAGTAACCTGTCCACATGGGACAAAAGAACGTGAGGAGTTTTTCATGGAAAGACAAAATATAAGGACAGTGGCTGGGTGCCACCATTCCTGCTCACTCTCTGTCACTCTCTGTCACTCTCTCTCTCGAGCGTCTCTTAACGGAAACTTGTGTCCCCATGTGTCCTCCTCGTGCCCTCCTGAGAGCTGGTGAGGCCACGCCCACGCGCCAAGGAATTCATCACTGCCTAGGATTTCGGCAGCACCGACCATCGTATGCCAAAGGCCACCGTAATCTGTGCCGCTAGTTCCTGTCCCTTCGGGTTCCTGTGCGAGCCAAACGTTGGAGAGCGGGGCGGGTTCCAGTGGACCCGGCTCCGATAACCCATCTGCTCTGAGCTCACCTGCAGTCATTTCAATCTGCCTTCAGGATTCATCTGCCACAGGATCGTGCAGCCAAAGTACCATTTAACAATTCAGAGGCATGTTCCTCGGAACACTTAATTTCCACAGAGGAAATACTGAGCATAGCAGCAAACCTTCCCAACTGCAGAAATGTGCTGCCCTGAGTAAAGCTCCACCACGGTCTGCTCTGTTTGTCGCACTGGATTACAGTATTATTACAGCAGATTCATCTTCTTAACAGATAATCTAGTTTGTATCTGCTACAGACCTTTCCTCTCATTTGAATGGTTTATCATCATGGTGATACTCTTCTGACAGGACTGACCCCTGCTGGCTGGTTATTGGTAATATGGTGCTGGAAAATCACAGCAGAAAATATGGTTCTGTAGCTTTGTTTTATAATGGGCTCTGTTAATAAAACAACAGTACTTTAGATATGACCCTCTCGGCCATCCCCAGTTCATGTGACACTGGCTCTATTGCCGCGATAAAGGCAAAATCTGTTTGGCAGGAAGGCATTGCCCTCCTCGAGCCTTCTGCCCTTGTTGTGATGCCATTGACCAATTTCACCTGTCCCAAGGTGGGAGACCAAATGCCCAGAGGAGAAACGGCGGATCTGGTGAGGCTGTCACAGCCGAAGAACAGAGAAATTGCCCAAACGTTGTGTCAGCTCCCGCCAGTCCAATCAGCTAGGTCTGAAAAGGACATCTATATGATTATACGAATAAAGAACTCATGGGAAATAAGGACCAATGGAGGGTCACTGGAATACACCAGCGTTCTGATTCCATTCCAGTATTATAAACGCTTATATTCATATCTGTATGATCATTTATTTACTTAACTTGACCCTTTACACAAAGATGCAATCAAATGAAACCATGAAATAAAGACACAGTTAATTAATAAGTAAACAAAAATGTGATAAGGACATGGAGAGATCCAACTAGTACCTGCCAAAGAAACAAACAAACTTTGCCAGTAATGTAAATAAGTTCACCAAACAAAAAGGTTAGCGAATGAAGATTGAGTTAGTGAATGAGTCATTGTGTATGTATGGAACTTGTTTAGCTGGAGTCGTTGTGTATGTACGGAACTTGTTTAGCTAGAGTTGTTGTGTATGTACGGAACTTGTTTAGCTAGAGTCGTTGTGTATGTACGGAACTTGTTTAGCTGGAGTCGTTATGAATGTATGTAACTTTAAATTCTCCTGAGTGGGGTTCTGAAAAGCTGTATTTATTGCTAAATACCTGGTATGCACATTGCTATGGAATCCTTTCTTTACCCAGAATTAACTTCCATTTTATCCTTATCGCTGTGTAACAGTAATTTCTTGGCCGTGTCATGTGTGCACCCATATCTCGGTGCAGATGAGTGATATAAACCTCTTGGGAATTCTATCTAAACAGACATGTTTTAGTGCTCTCTCATACTTTCTGCAGTTAAAGAGACATGGAAAAACTGAGTGGGCATTTGGATATGTGATGGAGAGATCACTGAAAGACAATGATTTCCTAACGATTTCAGGTCTGACGTCTGTGATGGAGAGATAGAGGCCTAATTAACCACTGGCTCTGAGTTTTCCAATCTCTTCATTTAGAGAGGGTCCAGAATGTATTCCTCCTGCTGGAATTTACATCTTTAGTCTGTCTTACTGTCTTTGTATCCTCGCAAAATAAAACTGACTTTGTCTTTTTCGATTCCACAGTTTTTTAAGTGTCATTTTTAAGTGACAGAACATTTAGGCTTTGTTCTGCCTAAAAACAAAAAAAAAGTTAAATGGTCCCCTGGGTGGGTCAGCTGATACGATCGAACCCTAAGCTTTGGCATGTCCACAACAAAAACAACAACAACAGGCGCCACTCAATTAAGTCAGCCCATAGAGGAGCACGTGTCTGTAGCGGATACAAAAAAAAACACTGATATATTTTCAGTTTATGATTATTAATAGGGCCAGTCAGCGGGTTTTAAAAAAAATGAAAACACTCACGCTAAAGCTGTCAAATGTCAAACATTTGCATGGTAGACCAGTGATGGATTTTCTGCTGAAAACTGAATTTCTAACTTAACTCTGGGCGTTCAGCCTTGCAGTGCTCATTCAAATGGTGACGAACCTGCTTTTACTGCAGATAAGCAGAGGTAGCTGGCTCCTACTGGCACGTCAGACCCACCTTGGCAAGCGTTGCTCATGTCCAGGACACCTGAAACTCCACCTCCCTGAAATAATATTTGCCGTTATTATCACATGGATTCTATCAAACTGTTTAGTGAGGAAAAGTGACTTGTGACACCAAGGGTTAGGGTGACCGTAACCCTTTCGGTGAGCTTTGGGTGATCTGTTGATGAAGCAATGTCGAGACACTAAACAGCTGAACCCATTTTCAAAGCCTGTTAAATCCTGTCCTGCTCTGCACTGTCGAAAAGGAGCTCACGTCTCTTCTCCTGCTATATTAAGAGCTCAGTCTACATACACACCGTTACACTTCTATGCGGGGTAAACCTGAATCTCCAAGCATTCGCAGAGCGTTTGTAAACGCCAGTCTCGTCCATCCAGCAGGTTTTTTCCCCCCCTCCGCTCCAAACAGTGGTCACTTGGCAACCTGTCTGAGAGTTCTGAAAACGAGGAGTAAAAGAGGGAGTTCAAAATGAGAGCCAAGTCAATTAAAAAAAAATGCTTGAGAAGAGAGAGACCTGCACACCCTTGTGTTCCCGGCAGAAATGGGTTGACTTCATGAACGGTGCCGTTATGAAATCGAGAGTGCATTTTAGGTTCTATGACTCACGTTCCTTTTGAAACCCTGAAGTTTTTAAATGGCTTTTGAACTGCTAATTGTTTACAGAGCTCTTCACGATGACAAGTTCTGGGAAGTAAAGACTAAATAAACACAGGGTCGATGTAAACGTGCCCGCCTTTGTGCGTATGGCTGAAATGTGCCCGCCAGCCCCTGGCTTGGCCCTGTACAATGTGAAGGCACTGCCTGGGAGCGGAGCGCTTTCAGACTCTTACTGATGTCACCACTTCATCCAGATGAAAAACTCACTGACTTCACCGGGATTGGTGGCCCAGAGAATGCCTGTCAATCAGACACAAGGCATCCTTTAAAAAAAATTTTTTTAAATACACTGAACATGAAAATAAAAAATACACTGAACATGAAAATAAAAAGTGCTTTTGAGGTCCCCAGTGAATCTAACTAAAAAGACCTTTCTGTTTATAATGTTTATGAAATGCTTGAATTCATTTTTGTCATGAGCTGCAGGGTTTGTGGAAACACTAGAGAGGAACTTCACCTCCAAGTTCCCGAAAGACATTGGCAGGCACTGAGATACATTACCAGCTCAGCGACACAGAGGCATTACTTTACCCTCTGCAGACCCCCCCGAGACAAACAGCCACAAAAATGCCAGCCCAAAACTCTTTCCCTCTCTCCCTCTCGCGCACACACACACACACACGTCTCTCTCCCTCTCACAAACACACACAAACGTCTCTCTCCCTCTCACAAACACACAGACAAACGTCTCTCTCCCTCTCACAAACACACACACAAACGTCTCACTCCCTCTCACACACACACACACACACACACACAGAAACCGTCTCTCTCCGTCTCACACACACACACACACACACACACACACAGAAACCGTCTCTCTCCCTCTCACACACACACGCACACACACACACAGAAACCGTCTCTCTCCCTCTCACACACACACGCACGCACGCACACGCACACGCACACACACACACACACGCCGAGCCACAGGGTGTTGACTTGCCCAGAAGTCCTCCAGACTGAGAGAGGATCAGAGGACAGTGGGCTGAGGGTTCTGACCATCTCCAGCACTAACCCAGGGGAGTAGTTGTCCTCCTGGGTTCTGAGAGCTGTCAATTTTCCAGACAGGTGCTGTGTGTTATCCACTCATGACTGGCCAACCAGCACCGGCGTTTACATCTGCCCAGTAAATTGAGACCAAGGTTTTTCACCATTTTGTGTGTGCACTTGGATCATTGTCTGGACAGTGAACTGCCCCGCCCCCGAAGCTGCCCGAAGAGCGGTCCTGGCAGCTGAAGAACAGAACAGAGCAGAGCATTTCTAATAACTGCCTGCCTGACCCAGCACCACACGCTGCAGTTTCTATGGTTCCGGCTGTCTCCCTTCAGGAGATACAAAGATGAGCGTGCTCCATGGAAGCGAGCAGGAACCGGGTCAGAGAAAGTAGTGAATGCAGCTTCACAACCTGGACTCGGACAGCACCAAATCCTTTTCACAATTTAGCTCATTTATCACAAGAATGAAAAGCAGGATTTAACCAGTTTATCTTCTTAATGCATATACATTTTTTTGAATGACGTATTTGAATTTGAATTTAATTCAAACCAGGTTGACTCCGGATTTGACTAAGACACCTCTTATGGACACAACCGTGTGTTATGTTACGTATTCTTGCCTGAATCCAAATGACATCACTGGCCAACTGCTAAATGTACAACACAGCTACGAAGACACATATATGGCTAGGAAACAACTTGTCAGTAGTTTAAACAAAATGCATTTGTTGTGATCTCCAAATCATTGATTAATGACGATAACACAAATAAAAAACGCGTGGGAATCCATTACAAACACAGGGCCAAGCTCATTTCCATTTCCAGGCTACCAGCATCAGGCGGTGGTGAGCAATCATGTCTCCAATACCCACCGGTGGGCCTGGCTTTGCTTCATAACCGGCGTCTCTTCATTGACCTTTTTCTCTGACCAGGAGAAAAATTTGTAAGAAGTCGGTCGGCAGGGTAGATGTCAGTTCAGCCTATAAAAATGAGGATTTTCCCATTGTTCCCTGCCCTCACAGCACCAGAATTCATCCCACTAGAAGTTCTGATGAAATCCAGCCCCATTTCGCACATAACCGCCATCGTCTGCCACTCATGAGGCCAAACCAAGCGGTTGTTCCCAACAGAACTTCACTCATTGGGTCGTTTGTGCTGGACAGTGCTCCTCACTGCCAGGCACAGAGCAGCCCAACGAGAAACTGTGAAGACTTCCTGAGAGACAGGAGGTCTAAACCATTCTCTGCTCTGAAGAAACGGCCGTTTTGCTTCGCATCCTCCAATTTCGCCCTTAGATGGTCCCAGTGAGCAGATTCTCTGGTCTGTTCGCCGTTGGAAGGGGGGAATGTAAACAACGCAGTGGGCACTGAATGGTTGGCAATGGAGACCAAGTGAAGTGGGACATTTCAAAATCATTCATGGTTCATTAATGCAGCCGGTGATGTGATGGTTAAGGTTTCAGAGTAGGGACTGAAAGGGTGTCGATTCTAATCCCACACCAGTTGTATCCTTGCGCAAGGCACCCAGAGTTATTTCAGTACACACAGTTTATTAGGTACACCCATCTATTCTGCGGGGCAGGGTGGTGGAAAGGGTCCACAGGCGTGTTGCTACATGCTAACGTCAGGGCATCGAACATTTCCTGCAGACGTTCCTGCGGTACATTCATGTGGCAAACGGCCTGTTCCATCGCATCCCCAAGATGTCCCATTGGGTTGAGGGCTGGGGTCTGCCTGGCCCCTCAACTAAACAGCTGTTACCGTCATGTTCCTGGAACCGTTCTGAGACCGTACGTGTTCACAATATGTGTTTTGTGACATGACGCATTATCCTGCTGGAAGTATCAATGTGATGAAGGGTAAACTGTAGCCATGTAGGGACGTGTACCTGGTCAGCAACAATGTTCAGATACACAGTGGCATTCAAACGTTGGTCAATTGGCATCGAGGGACTTTGTGCGTGCCAGGAAAGCATTCCCCATACCATTACACCACCACCTGCTTGTATTCCCGCGTCAAATCCTGACTCTGCCATCGCCATGACGCAACAGGAACTTGGACTTTTCCACTCAGTTGTCCAGTGTGCGACTGCATGCTCACAAGGGGACACTGCTTCTTGTTTTTTGCTGATAGGAGTGGAACCCGGTGTGTCCATCTACTACGATAGCCCACGTGTGAAGCGGGCTGACGAGTTCTGCGGACCACTGTTGTACCGCGCCGTTATTAACCCATTTCTTGTTTTCTGGACCATCTGGACACTGTCCTGCAGGAAAAACCCAGGAGGCCAGCCGTTTTCTGCACCATCTGGACACTGTCCTGCAGGAAAAACCCAGGAGG
>JAOVYW010047496.1:2416-14041 GCA_025775045.1 Hiodon tergisus
GAATGTCATGGAAATGATGCATCAGAAATTAAAAAAATCCCAGAGGATGCAAGGGCTGTGGAAGGTGGGTAACTTAGGCTCTCTGCTCCTTAACCCCCTCAGACTTGCCTTTTGCATCTGAAAAATGTTGTACTAGAAGGCATATGATTGCGGGGGCAGATTGTGGTGTGAGTGGGCCATGTAAGAAAAGTGCACCATGCTTACAAACTACCGGCAACTTAGTCCTCCGTTACTTTACCCACTGTAATCAAACATTCAGGTTATGGCTAGCTGTTATTTCAAAGCAACCCAACTATTGCATTCTGCCCATTAAAAACTTGTATTTCCCCCCTAAAATACTTTCTGGAATAATGTGTGTAAATCATGCTTTTCAAGTAAGAGCTGCCACTCACATTGCCTTAAATAATTTTCTTGTAAGAAGAAACTTAATGTACACCTACCTGAAAAAAATAGGCTAAAGCTAGGTTCAAAAATGTATTGAACAGACTTCTTCTACAGTTTAATTAACAGTTCTTTACAGTTAATTGTCTTGCTATTCCTCCGTTTGTATTGCAGCCAGAAGTAGCAAAACATATGTAAACCTTGAACATTCACTAAAGAAGTAATGACCTGAGCTACTCAGCTGAGCCCCCACACCAAGATACTTAATAATCTTAATAATGCATATCTTCATAATAGACGTCAGTGTGTTGTCTTTCAGGGTTCGCAGTCTGACTATGTAATTGTTGTTCTTTTAAAAATATTTTTATTAATGAATTACCTCAAATATGCTCCAATTGTTTTGTTCAACTTTATGCTGATGAGACTGTAATTTACACTTCTAACTCTGATATGTTACAAATCAAGAATTCTTTACAGCTCGATTTCAACTTGGTTCAAGACTGCTCTCATAACAACAAGCTTGTATTAAATAAGAAGTCCTGCAACATGATGTTTGGTACGCGACACAGTCATTCATGTCTTCTTAATTTGTATATTAATTTTGATGATGGGTCTCTTCTTGAAAAAGTTGATTATTTTAAATATCTTGGTCTTTGGACCGACCCTGAACTTTAAGCCCCATATATATTTTATTACAAAATTAATGTATTGCTGTCTGAGTTCGCTTTATCGTGCAATTCATTATTTTACATTTCAAGTAAGGAATAATAATATATAATTTATATTTATATAATAAATAATTTCTCAGTTGATACTACCCATCATGGGAGAGGGTGAGCGAGCTGTCTATATCTCTGTACTTATTGTTTACGCTTGTCATGTCTGTTTTTGTTAGTATCTATGTGTTTTATAAGGACCCCCCTCGGACCCCCTCGAAAATGAGATGCTGGTCAAGGGGCTATTTAAAGTTTAACTTTATTTACATCACAGGTCATTATTACCTATTTTATCAAACAAAAGTAATACATTTTTTTCTGTTGCCTCATCAAGATTGTTTTTATAGAGTGCATAAAAACTGAATTGCAATGTGGTGTGCGACTGGACACAATACAATTTAAAATCTTTTGTTGGTGTTGAGACCACATTTCTCAGTAGTACAAATGTTTGCCAATTTTTTGTGTCTTTCAAAAAACTCAATTATTTTCTTTTTGATCACTGTGTTATGTAATTGCTTTCAGTCTATCCTTATGTAAAGTTACTTCACACGCTACAGATTGCGGCTGATTTTCACCACTCCAATAAAAACAAAAACAAACTCCAGATATGCCTTATTTTATTATTATTATTTAAAAATAAGTTAATTTAATTTTTATGCTCTTTCTTATTTTAGCAGCTGCACCAGTTACTGCACCAGTGGCATTAAAAGGGGATTCATTCATGTTATTACTGATAACATGAACCGTTCTTAACATCGCAAATTAAAATAAATTAGTAGGGACTGGAAGACAGGGGCAAGCAAATTTATTCTATTTACATGGTATTCATTCATAGCCAAAACAAATAGCACAGGAACACTGAAACACTATTTTATTGGAAAAAAAACAGAATAAATAAATAAAACGAATGTGGTTTTATCCGCCGATGATATTTTTTCCAGTATTTTTATTTTATTTAATTTTTTCTCCTTGGTAATTAAATCAGGAAGAACAGTACAATTCCTCTCCCGCAATCTCAGCCAGAACTCATAACAGATTTTTTAACCATTGAACTATAAATGTTATGCTTTGTTCTTCTCTAGCGCATCCCCTCCTACATTTTAATACAGCTTTTTAATACAGGGGAATTAGAGGTCAGGTCACTCAGCTGTATGAGCTCAGTCTTAGGCATCTGAAGCCACTTGTGACGCTCTCCTTGAGTGGGGCTGTTCAAGTGCTGAGGCTCTGACGCCCATGCTCAGTAAGCTGTTCTACCTGGGTCTTCAGCGCTGATCGTCTGCTGATTCCCACAGAACGCGGAAGTCCTACCTCTCGCAACACGTATGTGAGATCAGCAATAAAGGCCATATTATAAGCGCTGCAAATAGTTGAGTCACCAAATGTTACCTGAAACCTGTTTACATTGTATATCACTCGATTAAATTAAAAAAATATTTATATATTTTTTTTTGATGACACCAAAGTCATTCGAGAAGGTTGTCAAGGCTGCAACTGTAACACAAAACATATGGGCAAAGGACTTAAATCACCATCAGAGGGTTGGAATAAACTTTCAGAATCTATACGTTTATTTAAAAAAAAAGAATAAAATTCCAGAGTCAGTCTCCAGTGGGTTAGATGCTGATGGCTGCACACATAATTAATATCTGTAAAGAGATGGCACATGCAAAATCCAGTGCAATCTTACAGCAACTTGGCTGCCTTTATGGCACTAATTAAAATTTTAGGGCCTGTCAGCATCAGTGCAACATGGGGACCTCAGAGAACCTATGCCCTACTTTGATCCAACTCAACAAAACTACAGAAAAGTACATAAGTGAAGAGAAAAACTTAATGGGCCTGAAAATCAAAAGTCCTGCTATTTTAAAGTCTGATAGTTTTGGAGTTTGCTGCTCTCTTCTGATTATTTTCTCACTGCCTCACGTTCCAATTACTCCCATACAGTCAGATTTTTTTAACCCCCTCTTTTAATCTTTTAATGTTGCCGAGCATACAATGTTCTAAGGTTTTGATTTTGAGTAATTCTCACTTTTCTTCATCCTTGAAAAAATTCTCTTAAAAAAATAAGTTTTTCTAGAGCATTAAATTAATTCTTCAGCACATAGCTTGATGCAAATAAATTATCAATGCAGCAATATCATATTTTATTTCCTTTAAATTTCCTGTTAATTACAAAGTCTATTTATTGATAATCAATGCTTCAAAACATTATTTAATCAATCACACAGTCCTTTTTAATCTTAGTATGCCTGGATCATTATGACTGGCGACAGAATTTAGAAGCAATTTTAAATTTGTTTTGTTAGTATCATTTTAGTAATGCCTTATGTAAAAGCTGCCAGTCTTCGTGGTTATATCTGAAGCTGATTGACACATAAATGTGCATCTCACCAAGCACAACACATTTTGTGCAGAAACATTTAGAACAAAACTATTGTCACGTTAATGATTTTCTCATCTTTTTACAGTCCCTTTTGCATAATGTTTGGTAAATGGTTGTGCTGTGAAGTTGAAAAGTTTCTTTTCAATTATTGACCATCCAGGTAACATATTAGACAAAATATGGCTTTCTTCTTAAAAGGGAATTACCACAAGGCCAATGATAAATTTCCCTGCCCCTTGTCCAAATACTATCCACAAAGTAAATATCATTTGTTTTATTTCGGTTTTCTGATGGGTAGATAATGGTTCACAGCAGGTGGCTAAATGAAAATCCCAGACAAAATGAAGGGCAATTTACCCTTTGCTTCTTAACTGTGATGCACAGCAATAAAGATTAATGTGCGGGAACCTGTCCTCTGACTTGATAAAAGAAACGCTAAATATTGAGCCCCCGATGATCCTCATGTTGTTTATCTAGTACCAGAAACAGCATCCATCACAGCCCTGCTTTTCAGTTGATTTTCAGGCAGACTGCTTTGTTTTCACTCTTCTAATACTCAATTGCCTGGCTATAAGTGGACGGATAGCTCTGCTAATGGGTCATTTATCGTGCTGTGCGCCTATCAAAATTCACTATAACCTCCAGAACAAAATGCACTTCAAAGACAGAACTCAGAAGTCAGAATGCCCAAGACTGTAACTAACGACTGTAGCTTCAGAACCGCGAGCCCTGATCTGGTAATACTTAGCTCTGTTCATGATTTCTTTTTGACATTTGTTAGGACTTTACTTCTCGGTAACGTCTTTAATTTACTTTTAAACAGTCTGGAAAAAGCAGAATATGATACTGTGGATTTATTAACTAATACCCAACACCAGTTTAAGAATGAATTGAGATGTATTTATCCCTATAACAATGCAGGACCTAAGGGTGGTAAAATGGTGACCCTTTACATTAAGTTTCCTTAAAGACCATGTATTTACTACATGAATGCAATACAGTGGAAATGCATGTGTACTTAAAGTTATCATGCATGGTTACACTGTACTTAATGAGTAACACTTTGGTCCAGACCCAACAAATCCCTATCACAAATGTAATAATGAAATTTGCGATAAACTTTGCTACTTTTTTATCATAATTTTTTTATCCCGGAACCAGATCTAATTTTTCTCATTACACAATAAAAAAAAAAATCAATTACAATAAATTGAAATCGACTGACGACTTCCTATTATTTTCAGTGCCAGACCTTGTGGTGCTAATCTCCCACTAAAATCCATACTTCCTCATCACCATCGTGAGTTGTCTGCCCATAGAACATGCACAGAACCCGCTCATGTCATTAAGCATCCAACAAGACACAAAGGCCTGCCCACAGAGCATGTGTGCTGGGTTCGATTAGTACATTCACACAATATTTGCCACCAGATAATGTTTTTTCAAGAGATTTCATTAACAGGACTGCTTAGATACAGTAAATGTACAGTCTGTAAGAGAAAATGATATATTAGAGTTACTACAACTTTTGTATTATCATGCTTAGATGTCTCAATCCAAAATGGAGTACAAGGTGAGCTTTGACCTGAAGTGGAAACTCATTCAGCATTAAAGAGAACAGCAGCCAAAACTCGATCATCTCTGTTGAGTGTGGATCAATAGTAGATACTGGGGCTTTCATTGCATAGTCATTATGACATCCCTACTTGTTTTTTTCATGATGAACTGAACTTACAGTGTACATCAAGTTCTTATTTTAGTTTATGTATTTTTGTTGCTATGATGCAGCTTGGTTAGCCCCTTGACAATTGTTGTAAAAAAAATTATCACTAGTGCTTCTCCACTGAAGTTGGCGATGAAAGTCACTATTGTTAAAATGTGGTATAGATCGAAAATTGTTGGCAGTCTCATACTTACAATTGAAATCAAACTGAGGGAAAAAAGGCTTATATGTGAGTAAAGGAAGTCTTCTCTGATTAACTAAGGTGGAGCTCCATCCCAGACCTGAAAGTTTATTTGACTTTGTTGGCGCTTCATTCATTGTTGTAATTTCTGCTGATGAGCCTTTCCCTTATTTTAACAGTGTATCTCAGTCGCATATCCAGCAAAAATAACTTACATATAGATGAAACCTGGTGTTTATACCTGAGGTTTTCTCTGCTGAAATGAGAATAATAAACTACACTGGAATCAATGTTTCAGTTTAGAATGGGGAAAGTACTGAACAACGATGAAATTCTGATATGGTCTGCAGGGAACACCTGTCAATTTTTTAAAATTGCACCTTAAAATCCTTTTATTAAAAAACATCCTATGAGACAGAGCAAATTAACTATATATATATATATATATATATATATATACACACACATACAGAGGTGGCCAAATTTGTTGGTACCCGTCCACAAAAAACTAAGAATGCACCATTTCCTCAGAAATAACTAGAAACTAACAAAAGAAATTGGCCTCCACCATTGTTTATTCCATACTTACTAGAAATAAGACTTTGCTTTTGATTTTGTTTTTCAACATAATATTGTAAATAATAAAAAACAAACGAAAATGGCATGGACAAAAGTTATGGGACCCTCAACCTAATATTTAGTTGCACAACCTTTAGAGGCAATCAAACGTTTGCTGTAGCTCTCAATGAGACTTCTGCACCTGTTAACAGGTAGTTTGGCCCACTCTTCCTAAACAAACTGCTCCAGCTGTCTCAGGTTTGATGGACGCCTTCTCCAGACAGCAAGTTTCAGCTCTTTCCATTTATGTTCAATTGGATTCAGATCAGGACTCCTAGAAGGCAGTCTAGTGTATTGTACTTATCCATTCTTGGGTGCTTTTAGCTGTGTGTTTTGGATCATTATCCTGTTGGAAATACATGGGATGCTAATTGCAAAAGCTTGAGTCTATAGTCAGCTAATCATTTTAGTGTGGATTTGGAGGTATTCTTTGGATTGTGTTATGGCCTAAACTCTCCCAGTACTTGATGGAGCCAATGATGCCATATATCCTTGCAAGGTTCCCAGGGCCGTTGGAAGTAAAAAAAAAAAATCCCCCACATCATCACAGATCCACCACCATACTTCACAGTGGGCATTAGATGTTAAGCTCTTCTTTTTTATCACAGCCATTTTTTGTTCATATTTACACTGGGTGCTAATAATTCTTGAGTACACTGTAAATAAATCATTTGGGATAATATCAATGTGCTTTGATTTTCTAATGGTTTGATTTCAGATTAATGAAGAGTATACCAATTATGTGTGCATTAACCACAAGTTATTTGCAATGATGTTTAAATAAACGTCATAATGTATTGATTGAACTTAATTATGATGGAATTGGTTATATTTCAAGAATAGATTTTTATTAATATTATTATTAATAATTATTTTCATAGATTTTCATTACTGCCATAATGTAATCTGCACAATATGTCCCTATACTATCTTTCCTGGGGCCATTTTTATGAAGCATAATATAAACAGCAAAGAGTGCCTTTATCAGGAGCAAATAATGAAGGTTTCCAGAAACTAATTAAGGCTTTCTAAAACAAATGTACCTCGAGGTATAACTGTAGCATTCTAATCATAGTGCACAGTACGGAAAAATGTTATTTAAGATGCTTTTCTTCAGAATTGCAGAACTCTGCAAACATTTCTTATTTTGTTTGTACAAAGTTATGGCCCCGTTCATTCTTGCGAACATAGTCTTTTGAATATGGATGCTTGTTTGATAACCACTGAAAGCAAGCTACAGAAAAATTCACCAACTCAGGAGTGTTGCATCCGAATACAGCATTATGGACCTAGTAAAGCAACTGCAAGGCAAAGACGGTGGCTGACTCTATCAGCTTTATTTTGTATCCTCCCTTCAGTTTCCCCAGGCCTGTGAATACCTTGGGACACAATTATCTGTGGTTGGGTGATGGGTCTCAATTAGCATGCAAACGTTTAAGTAACTGCAGGTCCTTTATGGTGGGCAAACCTAGTAGTGGTGCCCCCAAGCCTGGGATAAAGAACTCTGTCTGGTTCACTGTTTTCCCCTGGAGCTCCAGGGTCCCATTGGGTTGTCCACTCTCATGTATTCATGTGGTGCTTGGTCCATATAGGTTCTTTGTTCTTCTGCTGAGGGCTTGATCTCTGTGTAGAGGAGTAGATGCTGGCTGTGATGACTGTCCTGTATCCAGTTTGAATGTAATCTGTTCGCATTCACATTCAGAAAATGCCACATTCACCAAATCAGTCAATTCCTTCAAGAAAAAACACTTTCAATGTAATGAATTTCATCTACTCTCTTACATGTTCTACAAACAGATGCAAAATATCCCCTTTTGTGGCATTTTCCATAATATTAATTTTGTGCAGGGTTAGGGTTATTATTATGCTTTACGACACCTTCCACAAACTTGTTTATTATTGAACTTTCCTCAATTTTTCTTTACCCTTTTAAAATCTCATTACGTCCATGTTGGGATCTTTCATGAGCCCCCTGGGGTACATAGTCTGAGGTGCCTGCTGCTTTTTGATATACCCCTGCTGTCTTGTTTTTGTAATGGCTTTTTAGAGATGCATCTCTTAATCTAGCTACAATTTCTCTGTGTCTTGTCTTTTAGAGGCTTGGTGCCTATTCTGCGGGTGCCAGGACATGGGGCATTTTATGTGGGGGGGGGGAGGAGTTTAACTCTGTGCCGGCCCAGTGGGCAGACAGGGGGAGTAGTCACCTGGGCTCAGAATATCCCCCAGGCCAGGAATCTCCTATACACCAGTAGAGGGTGGCAGAGAGAAGAGGCTATATTGGTATCTAGGAGCCATCCAAACCCACAGACCACGCCTCCCTTGGTCGCTCATTTGAAATTAATGTATAAGTAGATGAGTTCAAGTCGTTAGTTTGTGTGATAAATCTGACCTTGATCTTATGAATGTGTTTCTAGAAGCACAATGGTGTGCCTTTTCTGTGTATGTATTGATAAATGAGGCCCATTGTTCTGCTGAGTTTAGTTAGATTTCAGTAAAGGTTTATCGTCCCAGCTCTGGTTTTCTACAAACCCATACTTAGAGGCAGGGGTGTGCACTGGAATCGATTATGGGCCAATTTTGGGGTGGGTTTGGTGGATTTGCTTTAAAAAGTCACCTATTACAAAACATTAACTGTTACGTGATTATCAAAGTAACGTTGTGGGCTGGTAATAAACTCTGGGGTTTGCAGCAGCACTGCTAAATACACAGACTAGCCTTACGGAGCGATTCAGTCAATCATTACAAGGGGAGAGAGAGTAAAAACATTTTTGAGCTGATGTAGGATCAGTTTTGTTATGAAAGAGGTGCCGGGACTCAACAATTTAATTTAAAATGATGGAATGTGCAATCATATGTCTGTTAATGTCTATAAAAACAAATACATTGTCATAAATTATAAAATGACTGCCTGTTCCTTTAGCCTACAAGCACATTTTCTTGACATCATATACAACTAATATCCTGTGCAGAAATACAAATTAAAAGCAAAAGCGGGACTCACGGTAACGCTGAACAGCAATTACGACTGTGGCGGCGGTGAGGAGTGCAGACAGCCACACAACCAAATTTACTCCATTATGCTCTTATATATACACCACCACATACAGCATTATCAATCAGAGTTGGACACATTAATAATGATTTAATTCAGTAAGTTTTATTATACAAGTATTGTTTTTACTAGTTTGAATATGAACTAAAAACTAATCATCCCTAGTATCGCGTTGCGTTGCATTGGAGCAAGGAGAGCACGTAAACACTGAAAGACATTAGTTTAACGCTGATTTATTGTGTTAAAATAAATTGACGATCGACATATTTACATTAATCATTGTTTGTTTTATACTTGGCTGGATAACCAACCAAAGAACATACTTTAAGTACCCCCCGATACGCCCTTGTCTGGAAGCCAGGAGTTGGCAGATGGTGAATTGCCATCACTTGTATTTCCTCATTAACACTTCATTCTCATTCATTCTCTCAAGTGATGAAATGCTATGAGCTCTTGTTAAGTCTTCCCACTACTATCAAACACGGGAATTTCTGTCTGCCCCTGTGCTGTTACCATTGCATATGAATATAATGCAAAACAATGGCACAAATCCAATAACAGAGCATCTGTACTTCCAATCATGCTGAGAAAGAACCCCAGTCCTAACAATTTAGTTGCTTAGCTGGCACATTTCATCCAAAGAGATTGCATAGCTTACAATTTCTACATTCTAAATACAACAGCCTAGTTTAGACTTGAACCAGTAACATTACAAGCCTGTCACCTTAGCCACTACACCACCAGTCGGTATGTTCATTATTTTAGAAATAATAAGACCTCCGGCACAACACAATACATTACCATTGATTTAACGCCAGAATTGAACTGCTACACCTTTAGCTTTTGTAAGCGCTTCATAAATCACTTTGAGACTTTATTAGATTAATACACTCCGCCTCTAAATTGAGAGAAACGTGTGTATTTAACTGGGTAGAGACACCAGATTCAAAGACAGCTCAACGCATTCCTACTGCACAGAATATTTCCTGTACCCTAACTTGCTACACTCAAAAATAAGCAATGTTTTTGAAAAATGGGCCAGAAAACTATTTACATAAAAATACTGTTGGTATTGTATAGCTTCATCGCAGGGACACACTTAGTTTTAAACTAATTTAGTCATTCCAGATTTGGGGCAAAACCAGCTCCAACTCCATTTAACCACATGATTCATTGACACATTTTTATAATTAACATAATTTTTATCTCAATTGTAAGTCCATTGTGGTGTTAGAGGTCAGGATGGCTGGAATTACACCTTCATAAGTCCTTTGCTAGGCGATGACTTTCACTGGAGTGCCATAATAATACAATATTTTATGCAACACTTTTAGCAACATGGTCACCTCTGCTCCGAGGGCATGTATTTTAATATTCCATTTCATTTTATATGAATAAGCAGCTGTGCATAAAAATAAAAAAAAATTGAAAATTCTAAACTATAGCGGACAGGGTTTTAATGGCATGCTTTGTTCCCTTGAGTTTGCTTAGTTAGGAATCGGCAGCATCTTCTCGGGCAGCTCAGTTGATGGAATATTTACAGTCCACGGAAGTCCAGTTGAACATTCACGGAGGAATTCATTCACAGATCACAGGTTCACGGTGACCTTTACGTAATACGTTCACACGTCCAATGCAAAAACACTGGGACCAGAATTCCCCACCCCAATCTCACTGGCTGATCACAGCCACATACACAGTCCCAGCACACCGTGGGCCAACACTGCTCCCTCCTTTGAAATTCATCTAGACAGTTAAGCTGCCAAGCTATTCTTGGCATTCTTTCACTGCCAACAGTGGTTACAGGTAAACATCCGTGTAGCAGCTACAGAGCATTTGAAAGATATTCAATTCAATTATAGTTCATCTTTTCAACCTGTCTTTGTTTAGACATAAAAAAACCCCATTAAAACAAGCAGTGAAGTGTGATTTATTATTTTATTATATATTCATAAAAACTATATGAAATCCTTCTAGGTTGGGTGGCCCTTTTATATTTTGAAAAGAAAGCAGCTCAGGTATGGAAATTATTTGGACTGGATTTCTCGCCACAGTTATAGAAGGAAATAAAGATATTCTGACACAGAAAAGTGAATACAGATATATTTTGCGTTGCCAGCTTGAAACCGTGGATTAAAACATGCAGTCTGAAACAAGGCAAAGTCCCCAAATGAACTGGCCGTTCCAATGTTATGCCATTCCTGGCCTAACTGCAATTCACGTTAAAGACGATTAAAACCAAATATGTTTGGAAAAAAATCAAATATAGATCTGACTCATGACTAATTTTGTTTGATTGTTTTGAATGCGCTTTTTAGTTTGTTCCAAAATTTTGCTCCCATGTCCTACTTTGTATCATGCAATGAAATCTGCGTGTTGCCCCATAAATCATTGGAGGTGATACTAACACAAGCTAAAGGATTGAAACATTTTTGACTAGGAAATTCTAGATATCGTAACAAGAACCTGGGTGTACTTGTGGAGTCGACATTTTAAAGAAGACATTTTTTGTTTTTTCTCTAATGTCCAGGAAGAGGTACAAAAGGGAAAATAAACAAGCAAAGGTCCAAA
>JAOVYW010047507.1:0-16041 GCA_025775045.1 Hiodon tergisus
TCAGAGTTACAGGGAGGTTTGGTTGAGGCAGGAGACAGCGGGGTCTATAACGTCAGAGTTACAGGGAGGTTTGGTTGAGGTAGGAGTCAGCAGTTGTCTACAACGTCAGAGTTACAGGGAGGTTTGGTTGAGGTAGGAGATAGCAGTTGTCTATAATGTCAGAGTTACAGGGAGGTTTGGGACTGCTACTTGGGATTGTTAACACATTTCTGCACTCTTCCCTTTTAGATCCTGTCTGGCCTAGTCAGTGCTCCTGAACACTTAAAGACTTAATCTCTTTTTCATTTGACAGTTCCCCAGGTGGTTTTTGCCACTAAGCAGCTGTATCTGAGCAAACAGAAAACACAAATGAAACTTCTCCACTTGAAAATCACAAACTCCATCGAACAAAAAAACAAAAGTGAAAACTGCAATCTTCTTCTGTTCCTCATTTAGAATGTAAGCTTTCACATTGTGATTCCTCAGTGAAAGAGGAATGCTGCATTCAAGTAAAATAACGGAATGTTTTTCTTCAGAAGACAACTTGGCGGTCTTGCGATTCACAACAAAACTTGACTGGGTACGAGAAAGCCTGACAGTGAATCTGTATTCCCATGGCAACAGGACGGGCTGTCTGAAATTTCCACACTCTAGATAGCTGTGGTGGTACCTATTAAGTCTAATGAATTTATTTAAAATATTGAAAACTAGCATTCTAAAGGTATAGCAGGGGAAAATGTGATTAGCCAAACTTTTCAAAACCCCTATTTTGACATTATACAAAACAGCAATCCTATTAATTCTTTCCCTAACTGACCTATCAAGAATAGAATCTGAGTGGACCATAGCTACCGGTCAACCTGGAAACTTGTGGCAGGGGAGACCGATTCTCAGCCTGGCCAGAAACCCTGGGACGTTACATTGGTGTCAGTAGTGTACGAGATATGCCTGCATCCTTTGGGCAGAAAACCCTAGGATGTTAGAAAATGATCCTTGATATGCAACATGAACTACATAATAATTGTGAATATTATCGTAGTTTAAAATATAATAGTCTGTCCCTTAAAATCTGTCAATGCTGAAACATTTTCTCTTTAAATTCATAACAAAATTCTTAATACGATTATTATTACGAAAAATTGTTTCATTCTTTTTTCCTGAATTGAGATTCAGGGGTCCTGGTATTACAATTACTCTCTTCTAAATTTGATTTTACAAATTTAAGATTCAATACTTCGCATCTCTTCTTGTGCATCTTCTAAATTGATTTGTATACTCTACAAACAAGACATCACAAAATCACCATGTCTTAATTTTCTGCTCCAACAAAAGCTTGCTTGCACATTCCAAGAGGGTACCTGGTTTCGCGTTACACAGCTCCCTTCCGGCCCCCAGGGGGCGACGGGTGAATCAGTGAGTTAAGCGGTGGGTAAAGGTAGACGTTTTAATTGTACTCTGCACCTTCAGCAGGTGTGTTTAGACTTTAGACACTTAATAGTTATCCTCTTTTTGTCACCACTTTTTTTGCTTGGCCAAAAAAAGTAATAATTTAAAATGTTTACCGTTGTTACATGTCATGTTGTCCTAGTCACTCCCAATAATAACCCCGCAACCCCTTTAAGCATTCCAAAGAGGAGGGCAATAGTTATGATGAAACATTATAACTAGTAGGTGGTTTCAGTAAATGCTGCCACCTGAGAAGAGTTCCAAGGTGCTAAAACAGGGCTCTCTTATGATGTATATGTTCTTTAATATTTGAGATATACTACATATCTGCAAAAACTCCATCAATAACTGTAAAAAAAAAACAGTGTTGACTGCAAACCACCACTATCCCTTACATTGTACATACATGCTGTAAGTAAATCTTTTTTGCTCATCAACAGGTGGATCTTAAAAACATGTGTAATGTAAGAACGGACACAAATTTACAGCAAAACAACCAACCATGGCTTTACCAATGATACTGTAATATCTGATGTACACGTTTAATTATCATTATCATTATTACAGGGGTTCCCAAACCTGACCCTGAAGGACCTCCATCAAGCAGCTTTTCCTCTCTCTTTCAGGAAAAGACTAGATTAATGACGGCAGTTATTAGTTAATTGTCCTGGGCTAGAATATAAACCTCCACAAAGACGGCTAGTATCAGAAACCCCTGGCTTAGGAGATACTATTATCCTCCCGAGTAATTTGCATATCTCAGTTCCTTCAATTAGAAAAGTGTATGTTTTTCACTAAAGCCAAATTTTCAAAAAGAATCATTTTCACACATGTAGTTTATTTGAAAATTGTATTTTTTATAATACTGTCCAAAGGCTTTGGTTTCACCATTGAAACAGGAGAGTAGATGTGCTATAAGCCACACCCCCAAATGACTGAGGGAGTTATATAATTTCCCTCGCCAACACAGCTGCATTGAGAGCAGTGTTTCATTGTTTTCCATGGAATGAGTGAAAACGTGCCATAGCGGCTTGTCTTGTGGAGGGTTTGGGGATATTGTCCATCAGTAGGACTTTGCTCACCTAACACAAGCAGTTCCTGTCGGCTTCCCGAACACCTGCAGTCTGCCAGTACAATTTAGAGGGACGTGCCTTTCCTCAAATCCATGCTGAACCTCTCATTTGGGCTGTCCAGCCTGCAGAGTGTAACCGAGACCGATGGCTCAAAGCGTACGATTGAATGTGACTAGCCTAATTCAAGGTGCACTGGCGCAATTGGCCAACAAAGTCGTCGTCGATTACCTTCTTTCCCGGCTGCTCAGTTCGTAGGGCAGCCTGATCTAGGCCGTGTCTGGGTGGTAGGATACACCTTTCGCTTGTTGATAATCGAGTAGACAGTGAAGGGGTTGAATATGTATTTAAACAAGACTTCTACATCTTTAATTCATGTGGATCAGTTGCCAACACGCCAGAGAGCTTCAGAGAGGTAGGGGAAATGAAATGTTCTAGCAAGAGCAAGACTGAGGAGAAGTCAGAGAACAGAGGGAACAAAGAGTCATAGACATTGGGAAGGTTTCAGATAAGTTTTATATGTATAGATATGTTTTATTGACTTAGCAGACGCTCTCATCCTAAGAGATATATAAATAGCGCAACCAGGGTTAAAAAAAAAATTGCCCCGTGAAAATAAACACGCTGTGTACGTCAGCTGGGAAGGATCCCAGGTGTGATTGGTCACACAATCCCCAATCACCGCCGGGAACAAAGGGCAGATTATGGAGGGCAGACTGGTTTTACTGAGGCGAACCCGCGAGGACGTTGTGAAAACGCTATCCACTCCGTATCAGATGGCATTCTCTGCCGTGAGCAGCCCCTCTAATGAGGTGAGGGGCCTTGCCCGCGGCAACATAACACTCGGCACTGGAGTTTGGGGGCTAGTAGGGTTATGAAAAGGGATGCCAATGTGTAAATGTGTATACAATTACAGGAAGACAGTCATGTGGCGGCTTCAAATGTGCCCGTGTGGTAGGCCTCGCAGATATGCAGGCTATTCGATATGGAGGGAAGGGAGGAAAAAATGATTACCCAGGAGGCCCAGTCTGCACTAGGTGGAGGATAGGGTTTCACACGCAGAGACCCAAATCAGGGTAAAGCGGCAATTTTCATCAAATTGCAGCTGCTCATACCTGACTGAGTGTCCGTCCATCTCCGCCCATCAGAGGACAAACCCACCCGAGTCACATGCACCCTGACCACGCAGCTGCCCCCGGGAACCACCAGCAGCCCGGCGACAGAGCCGTTTTGTTTTGTTCTATAGCACACAGCGCGAGTTTGTTTTGGCTGGGCGTCGAGGCATTCCTCATAGCTGCCGGTAAGCGCTGTGAACAGCAAACAAAAAGCTACCGTGACACTCTGTTATTCAGTGCACTGAGAAAAAGAGTGATATCAGAGGAGGGGCGTACTGGAGGCTGCAGTCAGGTGAATTTTTCTAGGGGGAAAAATTCCCATTGTTGTGCCGGATACTTAGTGGATGACATCATCAGCCAGTTCCCCAAATGTATTCAAAACCCGAGAACTGTCTTTGAGTGAATCCACAGAATCGATATCAATCAAATCTTTTTTTTTTTTTTGGGATGTTAGAATCCCCTGAAGTTAATCCAGCACTCTTCTCTACATCATGTGTTTTGATTTACTGAACACCAACTCCTGAGCATGGGAACATTGGAATTTAATAATTGTATGTTCCAGGCGGCGTTCAGTTTCGATTGTCATACTCAATGTTTCAAAACTATTACTGGGCTATTGAACTATTGAACACATCACCCTAAAAACCCAATCAAGTGCTGTTTATTCCTTGTACATTATTTTATGCTATTTTCATATACATTTGTATGCAACTAAAGAACAGTTGTTTTTATTTATATGGGTATTTTAAGTAACATAAATCAGAGCTATATAAATAGAAAACAATATGGTCAAATAAAATATAACATAATATTGGTTCATAGATTCGAAAAAGACCCAATAATATATACGGGCATTTATGTTTATTTCATGCTATCATGGGTCAGTGCAATAATATCATATTTAAATTGCATAAGCATGACAAAAGAACCGTGAGAGGATAACTAGGCATCAGATCCAGCTGTTTTCTCTCGGGGCTTATTCCTTACAGATGGGGAACCATAATATGGTTTTTAAAAGCCACACAAACAAAACACAACTGCTCCACACCCCAAATAATTTAATAAATGATTCCAAAATCTTCTACGTTGAAATGACATGCTTACATCCTGTCCAGTCCTGTCTTTGTCTTATAATATAAAATTATATTTTAAAAAGATATATTATTTATAGAACTTTAGCAGGAACTGAAGCACAAAACATTTATTAACTGGCTAACTACACATAACAAGGTAAAACCAGAAACACGAGGGGGAAAAACCCCATCACTACAGCAGCACCTACAAAGTAGCTTTTGTAAGTATAATAGTGTTGTAAGACCCAGAACGCTACACTTGGTTGAAAATATTTGGAATGCTAACAGACATAAATCAGATATAAATTATATCTGTTTAGTCAGAGGGGCCAGTATCTCCCTCCAAACTTTTAATTGAACGTATGAAAATGGATCACCAATACTAGTCACGTGAAATAATACAGCAAAAGAACCGAGTTAAAGATCTAAATAATTTTCACCATTAAGAGGTTCTGTTGTTGAAATACGTTTTGTTAAATGTGGGAGGTATTTTTATGTCTGGATAGTAGTTCGCGATAAATCATAACGAATTGATTCATCTGCTTCGAGTCTAACGACAGACCCTCCCTGTTTCTGTGTTAAACATCGGTCGCGGTCGAGGTCGAATATGTCAAATGCCCCTAACCCAGTTGCAACTGACATACATACTGTCAACTGGGTATGGCTTGATGAAAACTTCAAGCAAGAATTGCTTACTACCACTGATGATTTCAGGCGCCCGTTTGTAGAGTTGCAGATTATTTTAAATGGACATGTAGGCCTAACTAAACTATTGTTCAATTCCGAGCTGTGTCCAATTTGATACTGTTATTAATTATTATTATTATTATTATTAATGTGCTGGGGCCGGGTATGTGGGGGATTTCACCGAATGAGTATGTCATATAAACAAAAAATTAGAAAAACAACAAAAACAAGGAAATTGGGGAGCAAACATCCATATATGATATGTCACCAGGCAACGCTTACTCACATCCACTATGCTCTTCATTCGCGTATTATTTACATCAGTGGCATTAAAGTTGCGCATCTCCTAGCCACCATACACTTCCAAATCACCCTGCAAGCCCCACTGTGCACAATTAATCATAGGATGTCGAGGAGTAACTTGCATTTAGAATACAACCTCTTCCATAATTGAGATTGAACGCTTTGATGGGTTCCTCCATCAGCACCAACGCAAACGTTTTGAGAATAAAGCGTGAATGTGACGAGAGAACGATTCTAGCCAGACTACCACGCTCTTGAACAATGTTAATCTGTCAAGTCCTCAGAAATTCAATTTGACGAATACACTGCTCTAACTATTATTTAAAATAGTTCGCGGGGGCTGTCCTGGGGAACACACATGTTCAACATACCGTGAATATTGAAACAAACCTAAATTAAATATTACAGCTTTATTCAGATCAGGCGTTCCATTTTGTAATAGTAAGATTACGGTCATGAGGTATACGGCAAATGACCCTTAAACCATGGATGTTTTGACAGAACTGCCCCTGCGAACTAAGCCTTCTTACTGGTATATGTGAGTTTACAAGTAGCTTCGTTGGATAAAATATGCATCTACATAATTCCGATGGTTTAGCTAGTCATTCATACGTTAAATTCGGGTGTTGCTTAGACGCGCTTCCAGGCTAGTTAGTTTGGTATTAAAGAAAGTTAGACTCATAATAAGCCGAATCGCCCACATTCGTTCTTCTCAGTTTCACGCAATCGTAGCCAAAATCAGAAGTCAGCTAGTATTAATGGTGTCAAGCTTTTTCAAACTTTCTTTATTTTTTTTAAAGACTTATATGGTTTTTACACCTGGTAAATGTTTAACGTTATACTCAAACCGTAGCGATTTCCTTTGCAATTCTTTGTTAATAAATCAAGCTCCTGTTTTCAGCGAATATAACTCATGCGTCACACGTTCATAAGACCCATTTTCACAGGTGAAAACGAAAACATTTAGAAATACTGCCCAACAAGAGGGTTGTTGATTATAAAAACTACATTCCTTTGTATTTTGAACAGTCAAAAATAAAAAATACTAATACAAACGCTTACCTTCAGAAAATCCGTGAATAACGAGATAGCTTTGAAAACAAAACAAAAAAATGAATTAGATTCCGTGAGTCCGATCCAGATCTCCCACTTCGCGAGGAATAAAGGGGAAAGTTTGACACACGTCCAAAACCAAGGCATTTGGCACGACGTTACAGCCCAGAATGATCAAAAAGCGCCATCAGGCGGGGAAGAAGTGACGGTGAGAGAGCGTGTGTGTGTGTGTTAATTTTTTTTTCTGTACAGTAACCTAAATTTCGTAAATGTGAAAGTGACGTTTTCAGAGCAAGGAAATCCAATATTATAAAACCTTCTTAGAAAGGTGCCTTTTTAATATACTGCGTACAATTGTAATGTTCCAATGAATATATTGATATTTAAACGATACAGCAGTAAGAGAATTAGAGAAAGTTTTGCTATAAAAATACATAGAAAACTAAGGACGTCTCTCACTGGAGAGCCCTGCCCAGGAAACAGCTTCAGCAGGCAGAGGATGTCGTTGAACCCTGAAGCAGTGGAGCTCAGCAACCCAGCAGGCTGTTCCAGCTCATTGCAAGGGGCTTGATTTGGGATGACCACACATAGGGTATCCAGGTGGCTGCCATCCTCGAAGGAACAGCCCTAAAGGACCTCCTCAATTTGGGCACTATCCCCACACCCCCTGAATGTGCCAGTCTGATCTCCACACTCCAGCAGGGAATGACCAAGCTTCATTTCTTTGCTTAAGGATTGAGTCAACGGGTGTGCGTTGTTGTGCTTATTTAGGCGTGATGCGAAGCGAAGTGCTGTCGGCATTACAGCCGTGCCAATCAGCGCAATAGCACACACCCTCTTGCGTCCTGTTGTTTGTGTAGACAACTAAGCAAATATAATGGATATGATAATTTAGGTTCCTGGCTCCTGAAACTTGATTGACAATAGAGACTGACTGGCATTGTTATGACATTGCTACTCCTCTCCAAATATTTATGAATAATAAACCTAAACATGTATTTTATTTATTTAACAGGCCTATAATTTGCTGGAGATGCTGGATACCCAGACGTGGTGGTAATTGTCACTTAGGGGAGACTGAAATGAGGATGTGTTGTCCTGGTTTTAAGCGACCACACGCAGAAGAAAAAGTTACATCTCTATGATGCATAGGAAATTAACAAATATTACTTGTCAGCAGTAACTAGTAATTATTTAACAAATGCTTACTGTGTTACCGAGAAAGCTCAGTTTTAATTTTTAATCGTGTTGCGGTTGCTGTGGTTACCCGATTACAGTGCAATAGAAGTTAATGACAAAGATGTCGTCCTCATTGAGAACTTGAGTTGTCTGGAAATGCGCATTGACACTGAAACGGGATTTTAGTCTTTATATACTTTACAGACTCCAACTCACCCATTTATTATTGATTGTGTGTGTAAAGAAGAATCTAGAGATATGTCCATCTGTTGCTCTGATATAGTAAAAAAATCCAGTAGATTCAAAATTATTTTAAATGCGGCTAAACTATTATTCAGTTTAATTATATATATGTCTACCCGCTATATCACTTTTCAGGAGATCTCTCAACTGTCTCTGGGGTCATAGAATTATTTTCCAGGTTTTCCATTTTGGCAATGCGTTTTCTGTTTTTTTAAAATCCCTCTGCAAAATGCAAGTTGTTCAGAGCTTCGTTTGTATCAAACAATATCTTATTTATTTACTTCATAACAATTGTTCATGTTTTCACTTAAGAACAAACAGAAATTTTACATAATTCGACTATAGTTCAATGGTATGGGTTTCTAACACAAATCATGGCTGATGGAGGGGTTTAATTTGAGGTGCTCAACGGCCGGCTGTAACCGTGGACATACAGAATATGTCACGTACTTAACCGCAATCAACGGAGACGTGTTTTTTTGTATTGGCTACGGTTTTCAATAAAGTTTTGCGTTTCAAATGGCAACATCCTCAGTTCCTGTTTTCGTTTTTCATGTGACATTATCGTTGAAGGGATTTCAAGCAAGTTACCATCCTACTAGCTAAACGAAACTAGGAGGACACTAGAACTTTTTGCCACGTCAGAATTTTCAAACTGATATGACCGACCGGATACCACGAAAAAATCCAGCGATGGTGTCTTTGTAGATTGTACGCCCTTCTCTGCAGGTCGTGGGATCTGGGTTCTGACCGAAAGAAACCAAACCAAAACAAAACAAGTGACGATTGCGAAGCTCTATACTGTCAGACGTCAGAGAAGCAGTTTCCTCTTGTCCATCTCAGTAGATACGAATGGAGAACAAGTATAACCTCAAGAGTCCTGGTAAGTTTTAAAATATTTCTATGTTTTATTAGGGATCGTGACTTAATCAAACTTGCTGTATGACTGTTTGCCAAGTCAATCGGATCTGGTTATGTCCACTTCCGTAGTCTCCCCGCGCCCTATCTACAATTGTGTATTTTATGTTGTTCATGTTGCCAATGCTGTCTTGTAGCACCCTTGTTTATATATGTTATGTATCGTTATTGAGGTTGTCTAATAAAATATTTAGATGTGTAGATATTCTACGTTTGTGTTATTATTTCCATTCAGACGTAGCGAGCCAGCTTGCTAATGAAGCGAGTTGGCTAGGTAAGCTGATAATTCGTTATATTTTTTTTGTCGAAGGATTACAAAATGGCAATTTAGCAGTTAGAAAGTAGCTGTCCCGTTACTGTTTTCAGCTCAACGTACGATCGAATGTTCGCTGGTTTATTTATCCAGCTAATTTCCTTCCTCTGGCCTATGGTACCCGTTTGTTATACAGTAGCCATGACACTTTGTTGTAGCTCTCGTTATTTTTACTTTGATATGAATATGGAGCTGTTAAGGCAGCTGGCTAAATAATTACGCGCCGTATCATTTTAAGCAGCCCAAGTTTATTGGTCAAATTGAACATAAACAATAAAGACCGACACTTTATTCAACTAATATTACCTGATCACCAGACGGATGTTAAAAGCAGGGGAACGGATGTTAAACATGGTAAGTGCTTAATATATACACTAAGCCATATTTATCTTTATATCCAAGTTTTATGTATGTATGTATCAAATATGCAGTCTTTATGAAATCTGTAAATCATTTTTTTTAAATTTGACAATATTAATTGATTGTTTATAATTCGTTTTTATAAAAATGACTTTAAATGAGGATTTAGGAAAGGTTAACCTTCTAGACGGCACACAGCTAAGAATACGTTTTTGACTTGTATGTGTTAACCCACTAAAATCACACTTTGTTCAGCACTGCTGTGTAAACAATATGTTGAGATGGACGTTACAGATTAATGACATACCGTGTTTATTGAAATTAATAATTTACTCACGCCCAGAAATAGCGCCTGTGTGAAGCCTACAGGTGCAAGGTTTTCTCAGTCTTAATGACAAGGTTCCTGCTTTGCAGCAGCAATAGATTGAAGTCCTTTTCAACCGCAACTGTAAACAGCGTCTAGCTTAATTTGCCTATCTTGGTGGCCACTCTATGCTATTGAGACGGTAATGTGTAGCACCCTATTTTTCCTGTATTTTAGTCATCACTCATAAAATATATATCTTTTTTTTCATGCATAGAGTTCTGATTATGATATCATTAAAACCAATATTAAAGTATGGATGGTATTAGCCTGTCCTGTGAGGTAGTTTTATCCGTTTTATCTGTGTATCTACACTGCACACCCTTGCACATACCCTCTCTGCAGCTACAATCTGTCCAGTTTTATTGATTCAGACCCTGCTTTCCCTTTCCTCCTCTCTGTTATGATTGGGATTATAGAGATTACATTTTGGTGTTTCAGTGTCCTTGCTGTATCAGCCAATAACTGCTGATTTCTGTTTATGAAAGCAAATGGGTTTAAACCTATTCATTCTATATCAATATCTTCCAGAATTGTATATTTGCCAAGTGCCTCGCACATCAGTAGGGTCTAAGTATTCGTTACAACAGATCATCTTCCATCGGGTGCTAATTGAGAGGTTTTTGGTAAGCCTGTGGACACTACGGCTTTCGAGGACCGGATTTGCCAGTCTGAAACCCGTTGTTGTTCAGTCAAATTATCAACATTTGAAAGATTGATTAAGAAGATTTTTTAGGAGGACGTAGATTTCTGTGTCAGCCTCTGCCGTGTTACAGTGAGTGAATGGGAGAGGGAAGGAAATCCTCAGAAGAATTCTCTCGGTTATGCAACTTGCCACCCCAGCCCTAAATAGTCCCCAGCCAGCGCTAAAATGTGTTACGTAAGACCATTTCATGTTGGCAACTGTAATCCCTTTTCTCTCAGTGAGTCCAGAAGCCCTCCGCGCTGAGCCGGCCTGGTGCCCTCTGGCCCAGGCATTTCATGTCGCGCTGGCTCAACTTCGTTACACGCAGGAGCCAGAGCAAATTCTCTCAGGGAAAACAGGCCAGGGTTAAGGCAGCGCGGTGTGAGTGTATCGAGTGAGCCTGGCCAAAAGTGACAGGGAAGCTCCGACTCGGCGTCCGCTCTTTAGCAAGAGTCACGGCGGAGTCAGGTTCCAGGGTGTTGGCGAAGCTGTGCCATCACACCCCACCCCACCGTCTCTTTAGGCCCCGCACCCTTTGTCTGCCGCAGTACGACTGGTCCCTCCGGATAATATCAGCCGGAAAAATGAAGGACCAAGATCTCTCCAAACTGGATGTGTAATCGCGTTTAATGGGGAATGTGTTAGTTCCGAAGTGAAGCAGTTTAAGAAATGGATTTCTCACAGTGAATGTGTTTCACTGCGCTTAAGAGAATGTTGCGTTGTACCTCACTTGCTTTGATGGGAGACTGCCTTTAACTGCATCATGAGAACCCTAGACCAAGCTGATGGAGCTTCCTGTATGCGGATAGTACTTTAAAAAAAACAGCAGAGCCAAAGATTTTAAATCGTGGTTCTCTGCAGGTCAGCTTTTAATCCCCAAGTCTAATGAAATTGACTAGAAGACATGCTGTTCCTGAACTCTGCAGTTCAGAGTGGAAAGTTCTTTAGATTTAGTTTCCGATCTGAGTGTCGCTGTGGCACAGCCTGATGTTTACGTAACGTTCCCGTCGACCCTCCTCTGGCACTCAAGTTTACGCGCAGGGGACCACTCTGGGTGTAACAGTGATGTACCGTGCTAATTTGTACTGTCAATACAAAGCTGCAGTAAAATAATCCAACACGTGCAGCATTTCTGACATTAGACTTTTATTTTTTTTATTAAGAACGTCTAATTATACTGTGTGTGTGTGTGTGTGTAAGAATAAAAGTGCATAAGCTTTATATTATGTAAAGTCCATAAGTAGATATGTGATCTAGGAATAAAATGTATTTGTATATGGATTTATTGTGCATTGAGTGAAAGATGGTTCTTTGCAATTCCTCATTACAGTAATACCACAGAGCTTTTTAACTCTCATTTAATTTGGGGGAATCACTTTGATACGTTTTCTGTTCTTTCCTGCCTCAAAATATACTGTGGTCTAGGGAAGTTTACCAGGTGGAGTTTACTTAGGATTTAGCACCATTCCACCACGGTTATGATTGGAGGAAGACGCTACTCGGAAGCCATTATTCCAACTCCGAGTAGCATTCCCCGTCGACGGTTTGCTTGCTTTAATAAAAAATTCTGCTGAGTTTAGGTTTTTATTGTAATCTGCCCTGAAATATGTTTTCCTTTCCGCTACAAGGAGCGCCGTGGAGTTCAGACAAGCCCTGCACACTTGCTGGAGGAGAGAAACTCTAGGCCCAGGGCTCGCATTAGTGGCAGAGCACCCCTAGTGGGTAGCAAAGCTAGGCGATACTGCTTTTGCTAGTGGACAAGTGTGAAAGGTCGTGAAGTGAGAAATCAAAATAAATAAATAAAATGCCGCCCAGCACAATTTGACAACTTCATTGTACATCATTTACGTTGATATTTTTTCTGTCTAAAATATTTTTTTTTGTTTAGTAGATGTCAGTCGGTGACAAACAAAACAAAAACAGTGTTAACGAGGGAACTAATTTTGTCAGTGCAAGGAAGAAGGAGGGGTGGCTCTGGTGTCACACAGAAACAGCCCTCCACCCCCTGTCAGTACTCTGTCGATCTGCGTTAGTGTCAGCCCAGATACGGCAGCACTTTTCTGGTCCTGTGAACTTCCTGTCTAAGTCACAGGCTTTGCGGAGGGTCAGTGGAAGCCAGCTGCCGACACGCCACACGGACACGCCACACGTCAGCCACACGGACACGCCACACGGACACGCCACATGTCAGCCACACGTCTTGGTCTTGGAGCTCTAACCCTGCTGTCCTTCCTCTCTTTGTTGGGGCTTCAGCCGTGAAGAGACTGATGAAGGAGGCAGCTGAACTCCGAGACCCCACTGAGCATTACCACGCTCAGCCACTGGAGGTGGGTCCTGGTATTCTCTGGTTTGTATGTGCAGTACCATAGTCAGCCACTAGTGGCCAGAGGGTGAACGTTGGGGGTATTCTGGGGTATGAATATACAGTACCACCCACTCGAGGTAGGGGCTGCTGGTAGTTATAAATATTTGTTTATATTTTCCATGGTGTTTTAGTAAAAACAGTGCTAGTCTCTGGTTTGGGTCGCTTATGTTTGAAGTTCTTCAAGGCACTGTATGTACTGTGCCACTGTGCTGCAGGCTATAATCACAGTAAATGCGCCCGTCATGGTGTGTTACAGTGGGACTGACTGAGTTGGGTCAGAGGTTGATGTATGAGGAGATTCTGTCCAGTGTCATTAGGAACCCTTGACGCTAAAGCTGGTGAACAGTGAAAAACAGCTGCTAGGAAGGACTTGGGACAGCTCACTACAACCCTTCCTAACAGAATGTTCCTGTTTATTATTTACTTTATGTCCGCCAATTCCAAAGCATGGACACACCCCTTGTTTTGCACTTATTTCTAAGGAAGATGGTTTTTTGTACCTGTAGGACAACCTCTTTGAGTGGCACTTTTCTGTCCGAGGGCCTCCAGACTCTGATTTTGACGGTGGAGTGTACCATGGTAGGATCGTACTCCCCCCGGAGTACCCCATGAAACCCCCCAGTATCATCCTGCTCACGGTAAAAAAAAAAACCCTGGATCTCTCCACAGGACTGCTTCTTTGTCAGAGAACATTTTATAGAATTTCTTTTTCCAGTTTACATGCCTTGTCCACCAATGCGGTTTACCTTCACCAAAACTCATTTCTGTGCAGAATATTGCAGAACCAAGATATGCAAAATCTCTCTGCTCACTTATCCATTTCTCACTGTATAACTGGGCTAGTTTATCACATTTCATCTATTTATTTTATCCTTTTCATCTTTTAATTTCTTTAGTGTTTTGTTCCCTTTTTCAGCCCAATGGAAGATTTGAAGTTGGGAAGAAGATCTGTTTAAGTATCTCAGGCCACCACCCAGAGACCTGGCAACCTTCCTGGAGCAGTAGGTATCGCGAGACTCCGGTCCCAACACCAGGCCCTGAGACCTGTTCTCTCAGACTCTGTCGGTCCTGTTCCCGTAGCAGACGCAACCTTAGCGTATGCCTGTATTGGCAAAAACGACTGGATTAAGGATGAGCTCTAAATGTAAATCTGGAGAGTGTACAAAGGTTTGTTTATCTGGGGTTTTATTGAAATCAATCGTGTTTAAAAATCCAAAATCGCAGCAAAGTCGAGAGATTGTTTTTGTCATTTCCAGAAGAAAAGTGGAAAACTGAATTGTAGTGAAAGTTCAGTCAAAGTGCTTAGGATTAAGCCTCAGTTTTTACATACATATAATAATTCATCTTACAGTAAAACTATTGAATTGGGCTCAGAAGTTAATCGTGCAGATGAATAAATGTCCCTATAAACCGCACTTTATATTGGGTCACCAGCAAGCCCAGTAAATCCGTTATTTTATATGGGTTGAAGTAAGCAGAGAGAGATAACAAAACACATTATGAAACACGCCTAGTTGAACTATGAAGAAGGATGATCGAGGGCGAAACTGCTAACCTTTTCTGTTTACAGACGACTGCATTAAAGAAGGTTGTGGTAAGGTTGAGGGGCAATGAACACAAATTAATCCGTTTTCTAGTCAGTTATGGTTAGCTTTATAATGTAGATGTTGTTTCAGAGTAAGTGATTTAGTGGCAGATGTCTTGTGTTTGTTGGAGGCGCCACCTTGAAGGGGACATTATCGTCAGAGAGCCTTACCTGTCAGTCAGTCAGATGACAGCCGTGTGTAAACTCTCCTGAAGCCAAATGTGGCAAAAACCAAATCTTTGTTTGCAAAATGATGATTATTATTATTATTTCATGGGTCATAATGGGAGCGCCACAAATCCAGGCTTATGCCTGATAAAAACCTCTAACATTACGCTCGGTTATGTAACCAGGTGTTTAACTTAACAGACTGTGCTACCCACCCCTTTCATTTGCTGTTGTGGAACAATGTGGAGTTGTACAGTTTTTTTCACTCTCCCTTTCAGTAAGAACCGCTCTGATAGCCATAATCGGATTCATGCCCACCAAAGGAGAGGGAGCAATAGGGTCCCTTGACTATACCACGGAGGAAAGAAGAGCTCTGGCTAAAAAGTAAGATTTCTCCGTTAAGATTTAAGCCGTCCCTTGTTCGCCCCGAGGCTTTTCCTCGCAGTGCTGGGTGGCATGAAATGTGCTTGGGTTGTGCGAAGGGAAACGCGTGTTAAAAGGCGTGAAGTGCAGGACATTTACAAATCGAATAATGTACTTAATTTGTTGGTGTAAATCCTACATTAATTGGCGCTTATGGAGATCATCCGAGTGACTTTTCATTCATCAAAGTGAATATTTAAAGTTAGTGAAGTTAGTTTTAACATTACCACGACCGACAACCTCTGTGTCTAGTTTCATGCACAGAAGGGTTGTCATACGGTGGCCCTGAAGTGCAAAGGAAAAAAAAACAAATACAATATCGAACTAAACGACATACGAGGCACAAAACCGAAAAAGAGAAACGCGAAAACGAGCTGACAACACAACTGCATTAACAAACACTAAACATTTTAGAAAACATTGTAGTTGAAGTACTCTTTAAAATTTGTATTGCGCTAAATGTGATTTAGCATCCTTGTATATAAGCATGTCAATTAAGGTAGACCAGCTGCCTGTGTGCGTGTGCGTGTGCGTGTGCGTGTGCGTGTGCGTGTGCGTTCGCGTGTGCGTTCGCGTGTGCGTGTGCGTTCGCATGTGCGTGTGCGTTCGCGTGTGCTTGTGCGTTCGCGTGTGCGTGTGCGTGCGTATTAGAGCACATAAAATGTCTTGTGCTGCTGTATGACTTCTCCTCAGAATGAGTTTTGGCGAGATG
>JAOVYW010047528.1:0-24914 GCA_025775045.1 Hiodon tergisus
AACCATACCCCTGTGTCTAACCAAAAACTGTCCCCCTAGGAACCGTTCGCCGATATCCCACAGTTCCCCATTACGTCGTCCCTGTAACATCGAACATACAAACTCCAAACATAAGTCCACCCACTAGAACATCAGAGTTTTGGCAAACTGTGGTAAGTAAAGCTACTCCATGAAAAAAAAAAAAAAAAAAAACATACCAAATAGCTCCTTTTACTTCATCTACAACATTCCCTTTCAGCAACCTATGCTAAAGCCAAAGAGTACCTGAATAAGTCCTTATGGCCCAATTGGCTGACTTCTGACATACAGTCAGAGTAAGTAAGAAAGTGATGTTGGGCAAAGGAAAAGAAGGCAAAAACGAAATGGGTTTTGTTCAGTTCATCAATTCAGTTCAGTGTATAACAGAACTGCATTCTATATAAAATATCAACTACTTTCTTTTTCCAGAAACAACTGAACCACCAATCAGGTGGTCATGATTGTCGAGAGGGGCGAATCGGGCCCAAAATTGGCCCAATTATCCTGTAGTGTGGGGCAAGCTTTACTGTGGGTACATGAGCAGATCACTTTATACTAGTGTGAGATTAATTTTTGCATCTAAATGTTAATGATAAAAGAGATCTGATCAATATTTACCACAGCAAAGCCAGGTGATGCAAGTGTAAAATATGTTATGGTATCATAAACAAACAGATCGGATCAACCTATTAGCTATCCTGATATTTTTATGTTTTAGACACACATCAGCCAGGCCAGCTCTTGCCGGGTGAGTCAAGGAGAAAAGTGAACTAGCTATATCTAGTTATATGTCATGACTCCACAACACTAACTCCAGTAAGCACAACATTTCTTCATAGTCATTGGCATAACAAAAATCCTCCAGATCAAGTGCTAGAGGAAAATCGTCACTTGGGAGGAAACGATAGAGATGAAGCATGATATAAAAGTGATGAGGAAAGAGATGGGGGCATCATCGACCAGATCAGAAACTACCCCATCTCTCATTAAGCTGCCGCTTTCATCAATGGATGAGTTCAATCAGGCAGAGGTCATGCTGAGGGACAAGGAGGAGCAGTGGAAAATGGTAGATGTCAGCTGTGTTCTTCTGACAAGAGTTATGAATGACTGAATGACAATACATCTCATTGAAGGCCTCTTAGAAAGAGAGAAAAAAGAGAACAGGAAAAACATCTGTTATTGTGGAACACAGTGATTCGCTCACTTACTATTAGTCTAAAAGTGAATAATAATGACTTACTCCTGCCTTCATACAGTGTGCTTTTTGTGTTTTGTCAGGTTTCTTCCTTATCATTTGTTGGGGGCCATAACACTGAAGTGGCAGTTAGGCGGATGCTGCAGGCTGTTCTGACCAACGGCCTGGCCAGCCAATTCAACTGGGTAGGGAAATGCCACAAAAGGTCCTTTAAGGGCACTGCCCTTCACGATGCCATGTTTGGTAAGTTTGTGAAAAACACTGGCACCCAAAGCAACCCTGTATAGAGGCCTGCCTTACAAATCTAAAAGTCATGTTATGTTATACAAAAGATACTTAAACATGTTTTCACCAACTCTGCTTTAGGACTTTTCCAGGCAATTAAACGTAGGCCTACTGACAGTTTCTAGCCAGTCAAGTAAAACCTAAATGTCTTACTGGGTTTGCATGGGGCCCTATGAAATCCATTTTATTTTTTCGAAATTCCGTTTCGGGTTTTTACATTTTTAACCAATTTCAAACCAAAAGTCAACTACGTGCACAAACAATTGCAATTTGTCAATATTTTTTTCTTCAAACTGTTGATAGATTCAGGATAGTGTAAACACTCAGCACTCTCAAAACATTCTTTATGAGTCCAGTCAATAGTGTGTTGGCAAAACTTACAGAAAAGCTGTTGGCAAGACTCATAGTAGTCATTGGGATATTGTTCCGCCCGGTACTTGGCAGTTAATTGTGTGTTTCTTAATTTTTTAATTAAGATGCGGTTGTCTTACTGGAGGCAAGTCGCTTAGACGTGTTTCTTATCAATGATGGCAATTCACGTGTGAACGTGGCGATTCGAGACATGGTTACTAAGCAACATTGACTTATTTTGACATATTTTAGCAGGATTCAAAAGTCTCCGACTGGTTATGTTTGCGAGTATTTTACACTATTGTGAGTTATGTGAAACACTTAGGTTTGGAATACCAACAGAGAAAAATACGCAAATTCCGCGAGTTTCTGTGTTTAGAAGTAAATTCTGTTTTTATGTACAGATTCCACGATACCGTCCGTGTTTTCTGCAACGCAGAAACCATAGGGCCCTAGAGAAGCTTCAAGCTCCGTTAACTTCAGCATCGTTTAGTTTCTTTTTATAAACTGCATACAAGTTGATTTGTAAAACCATCCGCTTTGTTTCAACTTAATTTATCTTCCTTCAAATTATTGCGATGAGAACTGCACCTTGGTGCCCCATGTGAGGGGCTGCTACTCTGCCCCAACGTGACATTTGCACAAAAAGTAAAATGGAAAATTTCATGCTTTACGACATAGCATCCCTTGGTGGGAGTTTCAGTATATAATATGTATTTTTAGGGGGATAAAACATAAATCAAAAGTCTAAAGTTTATGGACAAATATTGTTAGTGATCTAAAAAGAAAGGGTTTTCTGTATTCAAAAACAATATTTATGTAAATGCTTACCTTTTATTTATAAGCCAAAAAATTATTGTAACAGATGTGACATTTTTCCGATGTCAATTTAAGAATAATCCCAGTTAATGCGTTTTGTGTATGCTTAGAGTATAAGAGCATGCAACCCTATTGGACCGACAGCCCATTATTATGACAACACAAAGCCCTTCGTCATCCCATGGTCTGTGTGAGAGGGTTTGGCCAAAGACTCAGAGTCAGAGTGTGAGTTAGGGTATGAAAAATGATTTTATAACTTAATAACCTAATGGGATGTCGGAACAATGACATGGCACCATGCATAGACAGGCTGTATGTTTTTTTTAAATGTTGTCTATTAGATAAAACTAATAGACTGCTTTAATTGTTTTCATTTTGTTTCAGGTTCAGTCATGAAGATAGCCTAAATAAATAAGTTCACAGGTTGTCATCTCTATTGGAATCATTACCAGAGCATATTTATTTTATATTGATGGAGGATTCGTAACATTATTTTCTGTGATTGTGGTTCTCTAAAATTTTACATTTTAATGCTGGGAGGCGTTTCTTCTTTCTAAGTTCTGCATGACCTATAATAACCAATGCACCCAAGATAGATTTCCATCCAAGTAAACGTTTATTCTTTTTAATCAAAAAAGTAATACTCTCTGTTTTTTCTTTATCGTTAAGAGTATCAAATACTTAGCCATGTTGCCCTTTGAAAGTTTCCGGCATCTCTAACTCATTAATAACAAAGGACATTGATTCACATGCAAATAATTGTATTAGTAGAGGAAGCATTATTTACACAAATCATAAATCCAATGTGACTTGACGGTGAACTTTGTCTCAAAAGTAGACTTCGGGTGAAGTGTCTGCATTTTCAACCCCTGTTCTTTTAAAGGCTCCATCGAGTGAAAAGCTTCAATCAACGAATCAATCAAAGCTTCAATCAATGAGATTTTAATGAATACCGTGTAATTTTGTTTTGTGCAAATTTGAGGTCATCTTCATTTTTGATAGCTTAGGCTACATGTTACAATATATGTATTTCTAAAAAATAAAAATAAAAATTCCCCCCATTTTGACCAATCACCTTGACAGAACAAATATCTTTTAAAAAATTAAAAAATAAAACAAGACAAGAAATTTGGAAATAAAAAAATTAAGATAGCAACGCAGAAACCATAGTCCCCCCTAATTGTGTTTCTTATATCACACCTGACAGCGCAACTCTTTGCTATTGCGATGATGATCCGTTGACACCTGGATAAGCTCCTAACTAGCTGATATCATTAAACACTACTAATGTCAGCTTACTGTTTTCCGTGAAACGGAGACCTTACCTTTAGCCTACAGTAAATAAAAGAAACTCAGGGGATCGGCATTGATATGTGACATCCCATTATTCCAACCACTCAATAGTCCGACAAATGCCCATAGGTCCGACATCCCTATTGGACCGACAGCCCATTATTATGACAACACAAAGCCCTTCGTCATCCCATGGTCTGTGTGAGAGGGTTTGGCCAAAGACTCAGAGTCAGAGTGTGAGTTAGGGTATGAAAAATGATTTTATAACTTAATAACCTAATGGGATGTCGGAACAATGACATGGCACCATGCATAGACAGGCTGTATGTTTTTTTTAAATGTTGTCTATTAGATAAAACTAATAGACTGCTTTAATTGTTTTCATTTTGTTTCAGGTTCAGTCATGAAGATAGCCTAAATAAATAAAATACAAAATGAATAAATTAACAAAATAAATATATATTTATTTACTGACAATTGCTTTTTTTGTGATTGATTAGACCATAGCCTGTAGGGATTATTTGAAATTCGTGTTATTAGCCCTTACATATTGTAGACACTCCTGATGTAGATAAAACAGGACGTGAAATCAACCAAAAATTGAATGTTGAATGAAGGTTGAAATCCCGTCGATTCACTGCCACATGCAGTCTCCTTTTCGATGTTGATTCGACATGGATCATAGCGTACAATTTTGTGTTAATTCGATGTGTGTTGGTTGAGATTCACAACGTCGATTCAATGTTCTTTTGCTATCTGGATTGTCTTTCCTATTGATTGTGAGCCACAAGAAATTGTTCATATTTTTACCAGGTGGTTTGAGTTGTTTTCACTTAAATATTAGATTAAAGTCCTCTTTAACTGCTATTCCAAGAACTTACCCCTTCAGTGATTAATTGATTTAAAAATAGAAATGAGACTGAATGATAAAATGAGCTCTACTGCACCAACATTAAATGTTACCTCGTGAGAGGAGCTTCTTCCCTGCCCCCAACATGTACATTTCTTTTAATTTAAAACTACCCCTGCGGCAATTGTGTTCAGTGTAATAACACCAAAAAAAAACTTTGAGGTCTGTCATTCTAGGCATGGAAAACTACACAGTGTCAAAACTCTGATCATGTGCAACATTAAAAATGGGATTTACTTATTTTACTTATTCTGCGTTTGTTATAAAAATTGACGTGGGCAAGACACCTAGAGGTTTGAAACAGAATAAGTGAATATAAGATTTCCAAAAGACACAAGGTTGAAAATTACCCTGTGGACTGTCACTTTGTCCAGTGCTCTCACAATTTATTTTCTTTCAACTTTCAACTTTTGGCATTTGACTTGGATTTGAATGATTAGGACTTGCTTGCGACTTGGGTTTCATGACTTGATGACTAACTTATGAATCATGAATTCACTGCATACGTAAATCATCATGCTGCAAGGCTTTTTTGTAGAAACTAAAATTCTCCAGTTATAAAAACAAATCCCACTATTAGTAACCTCTCCTTATCTGATCCTCTGTACATGCCTGCGGGGCTGATACTGCTCTACCATCACAGAACTTAAAAGCATGTGATGTTTCAAATCCTTTCACAATAGTAACCAACATTCCCAAGTTGTGTCCTACAGATAGAATATACATTTAGAAAATTGGGCCATGAGGAGGAGTGTACAGTACTAATTAACAACACACACTTTTTCTTCTCTCTTTTTCCCTCAGTCTGATAAGAGGGGTCCAAATGCAATTGGCAGTCGCTAAAGTAAAACTTTTCCCTTGCAAAAAACTTTGCTTCTAGTTTGCTTAAATGCAAGCTCAACCGCTGGACATAAGGTTGCCGTATTCTGACTCGCATCTGCTTTGTTTAAGATATTCCCCAAAGAGTCCCCAAATAAATTTCTAATTTTATTCAGTGTGGATGCGTTGGAATAATGGCTGGGAACACTTTTTGACCGGGTCTGTGAGTTGGCTTTATTTCCGCCTCTGTAGCACACATGGTTCCTATGGGCTGAGACCACGCCAAAAATAATAAAACCCTGTCCTAACAGTTTCTCCTCCGCTTACTCCTCTGTCTTCCTTCCTCTTATCTCTTGGCTTTCTAATTTTATCACTCTCCTTACTCGCATACACTCTCTACTCTTCACTTTCTCTAACTCTCTACCCTCACGTTATGTTCCCCCCCTCCTTTTATCTCTCCCTGTGGGTGGAACCATCCACACACCCGAAGGGGGGAATGGATCCCACTACCACCCCATACACCCCTCACTCTCCCTACCGGCTGTCACCCCTTTGCTAATTCTCCAACCCCTGACGTGGTCTCCCGCCCTTACAACAAACTATCCCGCCATTGCGGACGGGTATGTTCCCCCAGAATGTGGGGTAGCCTCTCCCACTACTTCTAACCCCCCAGGTCGCTACAATATTCTATCCATGACCACTTGAGATGGCTAATACAAGCTAGATTCATAATATCGAGGCTGCTAGTCGTCAGTGACTGGACATGCAAGCTTTCTAGCTAGCTCAAGTAATACCGCAGTGACTATAGCTTGTGTATCGACAGCTGAGTGGAAGCCTGTTAGAAGTTTAACCAATGTAGGTGAACATTCACAACAAAGTACAGTAGTTTTTTTTTATTTTTCCATTCCTGCAATAGATCACAGTAATAAAATGGTATTTCATTTTATACTATAACACAGGAACTATTTTGCATACTGTGACAGTACAGTACGTCTATTTGTGATTACAGTGCATTGTACGCTACGTAAGTAACTTATAATAACAAAAACATCATGCAAGAAATTATCAGGTTTGATAACTTGCTTTGCTAGATTTGACCATTCTCTAGTCTATTTTTGTGAACATGCACCAAAAAAATTTTGGTTTGCTCCTTATTTTTTATTTTAAAAAAAAACCCACAAACAATGCTACTACATTTCACCAAGTTAGTCCAAACGGTAGTCCAAATGGCAACTATGGTCCAAAAACCCCTATTCCTGTCTGGTGCAGTCTCTCACTCGATCATCCAGGCAATACTAATCAAATAGGCACAACTGTCCTAAGGTTTAAAGATCAATCCCAGTAAAAAGAGTCCTCCTTAATTAATATTATAATTTTTCATATATCAGGATATTTTGTAATGCGCAAATGTAATGAATAAAACCCTCACTGGCCCAGTTTCTGAGTATTTTATTTTCTATGAGAAATGCTATACTTTTAATTCATTTCACTAAGGCAGTGGTTCTCTAAGTGTGGAAATGATTTGTCTGTACTGAAAAATAGGAAAATAATAATAATGTAACGGGGATGGCTTTCTGTGTTTTCTACTGTATTGTCAGTTCTTTTCACTGCCAGTTCCGCCTTTGTCAAGGCGGTCGTAAGGGCATGTGTAAATAAAGAGCACGTCTTTCACGTCGGTGTCTGACTCCTTGCTTGAACCCACAAGAGTAGTAGCACTCCGAAAAACGCTATAATAATAACAACTGTTTAAATTTAACGATACTAAAAAGTTTTCATATATTCAATTTTATAATGAATAAAATACGATGTCTAACGTGTGTCTAATGCGTAGGTCTACTTACAACAGCAATGCTGGGCCGATTTGGACAATTTGCTTGTTCATGTTAGACATGAGTTTGAGGGCACGTCTTGTGAGAATTTTATTTTATGTAAGCCACTAGCAACAAGAACCACAGTAGAGCACATTTTTCAACTTCTAAATGCAGGGCAAAATGGAAAAATGTGCCAGGGCATCCACCTCAAGGCTTTTGCAGTCAAGAGAAAATGCCTTAGGGATCTGTGCAAGACTCTGCTGTCAAATTCTTTATCAAGGCTTGACCGCTGTATTTACATATGTTCCGTGTGCTTTGTAATGTGCAGCTTTTGTTACATACTAAAGTAACATGGTTATCAGGGGGCAAAGTGCTCACAAGGACAGCAGGGGCTATTTTTGATAGTTTTTGATGTGTGTGATAAGACTTTGATTTCTATGCCAATTTTAGATTTATTGTGGTCAGAAATGGACACTTGTTTGAATTTGTGGGCAAATAAATAAGTTATAAAGTTAAATTCCTAAATTGAATGCATAAATAAACAGAACTTGAGGATTTATTGACTACATTCATTGAGATTTTCTGTGGCTTCTGTGAGATGGTGGCTTGTTGGTGATACTTGGATGGTTTGGTTTGATCCGAGGTGGTACTTGTAAAAATTTGAGAACCACTGCACCATAAAATGAAATACCTGTTAAGCACATCTGCATTCAGTGCACAAGTAGCACATATTTCTTGATTTCCTTTTATTCTAAGAAAATATAACACTCAATTGAGTGTTATTAATTTAAACAAAATGAAAAGTGAAATTAAATGTTTGTTGAAATTAAATGTTGAGATGATATCCTTGCTAACAAGCCTGTTTTTGGGTGTGTTGTGCTGTTCCTTGTGTGTCGTGGGGGTTCTAGTAAAAACACCTGAAGTAAAGGCCCTTCTGTCAGCAGTTGCTGGCATTTTCTCAGTCTGTGTAGTGATTTATGCTCAGCTCTTGCTGAAAAGCAAAACCTAGACCACGGGTAGGCAACCCCGATCCTCAAGTGCCCTAGTGTTAGTAAATTTTTGAACTACCTCTCATTAACGGCTGATTTACACCTAGACCCATTAGGTCCATTGGGCCATTAGAGTTACCGAAAAAAGGGGTTTTATTTAAGAACTCCGAGACTTCTTGATGATGACCTCTCACCTCCTGTTCACTATTTTGCAACATTTGCTTAATACCCAAGTGCTTTGCTATCTCGTCCTGTAGATGTCCTTGAGCTGGCCAACTTCATCCAGTAGGGGTGCGATTACCTCCTGGAGCCATTCCTTCTCCAGTTCAGCCCTAGCAGAGCGTTATTCCCCTGCCAGACCTCAACTGCAAGCTCAGTTGCATCTATCCGTTTTGACGCACCAGCTGTGCATGAACCTGTTCAGAAGCTCTGAGTTCATCAATCTGCTTGGTGTGCAGTGAGGCTTTGCAGCAGGTACTGTTAACCTTTCTGTTAATTTATTTTATAGAACTTAGTTATAGAACTAAAGAACTTTCCTTTACTTAAACGTACATGTTACATGGGTGAATTAAATTACTAATTGTAATCCTACATTTATCGGTAAATTTATTTAAATGTGGGTCTGATTGATTGATTCGATAATGAATACCTGTATGAGGTCTACACTAACATAACTGGTGCCCCATATGAGGAGCTGCTTCCTAGCACCACAAGCAGTATTCGAAACATAGGACTTTGTTCTCGTGAGAAGTTGTTCACAGTTTGGATTAAGTACATCATATGCTGACCAAAACAATTTGTTGGTAATAACCATTTAAGTTGGCTATTTGGTAGGTGATACGGTTGGACATTGCCATTTTTATTTGTTTTCTGAATTATTGGGAAGCCGCTGCTGAGAAAATCCCTCAGCACTGCCTGAGCTGACCGGTCTTACCCAGAGCCTGAGATCGGCAGATGTACAGTGGGACTCTTTGTCAGACAGAGCCTCCACTCAACACCTTATTTGGAGAATCATATTTTTAAAATTAGGTATTAACATTCTGAGGTTGTTTGTGGCGATATAATTCAGTGTTTAACTGCCACCAATTACATTAATGGTAATAAATTCAGTCACAGAAAACCAAACAAAAAAATACTTGCAAAGGATTTGATCTCATCATTTCACTTGTTTACTTGTTCACTTTATTACATCAACTTTGACAGTGTTTACCTGCTGATGTTAAGGAATTTACTACTGCTGTGGTCTTCAATGGATCTCTGAACTTGTTGCACTAACATTGCTGGCAGTGGAAGAGACAACCTTGCCATCCACCACTTCCTCAACGATGGTCACCACCTTCCGAGATGTGCTGGTTGAGCTGGATCCAGAGGATGATATGCTACTGCATCATAAGATATAAGATAATAATTATCAAAATCTTTCTACATAATACGCAAAATTTATATGTGAAAAAATAAACTTAGCTTAATGCATGTTACATATCATTGCAAAAATGTTTAAACAATTTGAATCAAAGTATTTAAAGCCATTGAAAAAAATCATCAATTAATATTCTCTAGTCTACTATGATTTCTGTTATGATATAAGTTGTGTAACAATGTATACCTGCAAACAGTACTTCCATTTTGTTTCTTAGCATTGACAAGTGGTGTACAAATTTCTCATATAACAATAACAATAATATTGTTTTACTCGTGCTTGGCATTTTATTGTGTGGAGTATAATGTTACTGATAATCAGGGACAGTTGAATAGTTGCACATAATCGCTCTGTTCCAAAAAGAATATCTGCCATTCTATCTCTGTTTCTAGACACTAAAACACCATTCATCAGTGCAAAAGTAAATGGCAATTTAAATACCAATCCTTCTATTTTTTCAGATATTAAGTGGAGCTGTTCCTTTTTCCTGGTCTTCTAAAATCAGGTCAGATTACACATTGTCTCTCCAGCTCCACGGGCTCACCTGCTAGCTTCTCCATCAAGCAGCCTCCTGTATTCAGCAATCTCCATCTCTAGTCGTGCCTTGATGTCCAAAAGCCTCTTATACTCGTGGCCCTGGCGCTCCATGTCAGCACGCAGTTGCACTAGCTGCTCCTCCATGCTGCCCACCTGCATCTGGAGGCTGGACAGCTTCATTGAGTAGCGGTTCTCTGTTTCTGCTAAAGTGCCTTCCAGAGATGCTTTCTGTTCACAGAGAAAAATCAGGAAAAAGGGAACGGGAAGGAGGGCGGTGGGAGAAGAAAACAGTCACACCAGATGTATTTAAACTACAAAGCCGTAGAATTTTGCAAAGTATAACATTGTCTCACCATGCTGAGTTGGGACTGCAGTTCAATCTCGAGACCTTGCAGAGTACGTCTGACTTCCGTAATTTCATTTTTGGAGCTTTGCAGTGTTTCTGTGTTAGTTACAACTGTCTTGTTCAGGGTCTCTGTCTATAAAAACCAGAGGTAAACAATCAAAAATACAGCAACACAAGCAAAATATAGAATAAAAATAGAAATGTTAACATGTACGCTTGTAATATAATATCATAATTCTTTGTTATATGAGTCAAGAATATATATAACTTCAAAGCAGACCTCTTTTGATAATTGAGTTAAATGCTTACTTTGGTCTGGAACCAGGCCTCTAGCTCTCTCTGGTTCTTTGCAGAAACAGCCTCATACTGCTCACGGATCTCAGCCAATACTCTGGTAAGGTCCTCTTGTGGTGCTGCATCCACTTCCACATGAACCTGACCACTCATCTGTGTTCTCATGTTCAGGAGTTCCTGAGGGATCACATTACAGATACTGTCGGTACTCACTCACACCATTTGTTCTGTGGCCAGCTGAGGTAACACTACTTGCTTCACTACCGAGTACCAGTTCCTATGCTGGTGTGATTCATTACATAAACCTGGGATACAGGATTATTCCAAAACTAATTCACAAAGGTTCAAAATTTAAGGGTTGTAAAATATACCCATCTTTAGTAATCACATTTTAAACTGAAAGTAATTGATGTCTGGCCCACTGAACTGTGATCCTAAATTTACTTAGACTCACTTCCTCATGGTTCTTCTTGAGATAGATCAGCTCCTCCTTCAACCCCTCAATCTGCATCTCCAGGTCAGATCTTGCCAGAGTCAACTCGTCCAGCGCTTTCTTCAGTCCAGCAATGTCAGCCTCCACAGACTGCCGCATAGTCAACTCATTCTCATACCTGAGCAACATAAGAAACCACCATGTTGTTTGTGAATTATTTTACTGCTGTGGGCAATATAATGAAATATTATTGTACTGAAACTCACTTGACTCTGAAATCATCGGCAGCAAGCTTTGCGTTGTCAATGCTAAGATAGATTCCACCGTTGATGCGTGTGGCATCCTGGATCTGAATATGAGGCCGAAAAAAGAAGTTGTCATTTATTCTAGATCATTACCTAAAGTATAACTTTAGGTGAGCTTATAAATGAATATGCTGTAAAAGCAGTGTTAAATACTGCTTGTTTTACAAAGAATAATAATAAAAATAATAATAATAATAATAACAGCATGGGTAAATAAAAAAGTACACAATGCACAAAACAGTGGTTAATAGCAGGAAGGAAGTGATGCATTAACAGGGTAGGTTTTCAGGCTGGATTTAAAGCGTGGCAGTGATTCAGCCTCTCTTATATCCCTTGAGTAGAGAATGAGGTTGCATTTATGAAGTAGCTGTGCAGAAAATTTGTTTCAAAGTAATCTTCTATTTATGTAGTATATGTCATCGTACAGTAGGATGAAAAACATCCTAGCTCTGTTTGCTCAATTGTTTTTATATAAATATTACTATTACACTGTTATTGCTACTTAATTATATTTCCTTCAATTGAGATGAATTTAATAGTTTTAGAAATTAAAATTGTGTCTGCTCAGACTAAGAATAAAAAGTTTTAGTCTAACGTGTAAGTAGTTATCATTTAGTAAGATTTGGCATATGATAATATGTAAATTCATTGTCAAAACAAAGCGATGCTGAATGCATGCTGGTGATTTGATTGTGTGCAGCTGTAAAGCGTGGATTCAAAATTTACCTTGCCCTGCAAGTCACTGATGGTGATTTGGAATGCGCTGGTATCGCGGGCAGTTGGGGAGGTCTTGCTTTCAAGAAACTGCCGAATCTTCAGTTCCAGCTCTGTGTTGGCCTTCTCCAGGGTTCTCACCTTTTCCAGATAGGAAGCCAGGCGATCATTCAGGTTCTGCATGGTGGCCTTCTCATTGGCAGACACTTGCATGTCAAGGCCATCTGCCAGGGCAAACCCTCCACCTGCACCGCTACCAAAGCCAAAACCCCCAAAACCATAACCACCACCACCACCGCCACCTGAGGAGCTGGAGGCGCTGGAAATGCGCACTCCAGAGCCACCAGCACCCCCATACACACTAGGGGCCCGCATGGAACTGATCCGACCACCTCCTCCAGACACAGAGAGGCGTGCAGATCCCATAGAGGCACCCCTCATGGATCCACCCATAGATCCCCCTGAAGATATGTAGCTACGGCTTGAGAAGGAGGTCATTGCTGCTCTGGTATTGTCGGACTCTGGCAAGAGTGAAGTGACTGAAGTAGAGATCTCAGTGAAGTCCTTTTATGCTGCAAACACGAGAAGGGGAGTAGAGGGAGGAGGGGGAGTGGGTTATCTCAAGTAGAGGAGGGATCTTTCACTGATACAAATCTAAAGAAATCAACGCACACACACAATAAAAAAAAACGTCAAACAAGCTGACATTGATTTATAATGCTGTCAGCCTTGATCACTTCATTCCTAAACTGGTGACAGCGCGTTGAAAGTGCTTGTCAGTGCTGGTATGTGACCTTACAAGGAGAAATTATGCCAAGGGGTATTTTTTGATCTAACAGATGTTATGTTTCTAAAAAGTAAAAATTAAATAAAAAATAAGATACAAATGTTTTCATCTTAAACATGTACATGTTTTTTATTACTATGTTAAAAAAAGAAATATATATATTTGTGTATATTCAATACACACTAAACCTTTCATAATTTTAGTATAAAAGTCTACCTCTTTAATTGATTTAGGTTTAGGTATGGGCTACCATTACTATCTCAGTAATTTATGTCTCCCCAAGATAGTTTTTCATTAAACATGTGGGTATTTTATTACGTTCTCTGCAATGCTCCAAACTTCTTCTCTTCAGAAAAATAGGAAAAGCTTTCTATAATAGATGTCACTTTAGGGCCATCTTATATAAATGATCAATATAAAAGGCTATGTTAGCAGAACTGGAAAGAGAACCAGAAAAACTAGAATAGAAAACTAGGGCTGGGACCAAAAGACCAAAAAGTTGAGAACCCACTAATTACATTAAATACAATTGTGTTTATTAGCATTTTTTTTGTAACTATCTTATTTCTCTTTAAATGGAAAAGACTACAAAAAAACAGTTGCCAAAATTTTGATTTGATTTAGTATTCAGGTTCTGCCAATGCAACAGGAAAATTCCTGTAATCTTTAGAGGTTTGAAGAATTATTTGCTTAACACGGCATTCCAACTGTAGGTGCTTGGCAAACTGCATTCAGACATGTTTTGGCTCGCCCACCATTATAAGCCTGATCCTAGTTACGGTTAGGTCAACTTAATAACTATGGAAATTTTTGTCTGTTTTCGTAATGTGCCATCACATTACATGACAGAAACAAAGCAGTTTTTTAATTTTAACTTTCTTATTGCAAAAATTTTAGATTTCAGTACCTACATTTAATCAAGATTAGTTGTATTTTGTTCTGAATTTGTTCAGATTTTTCAAGCTACAATTCATTTTGCTGAATAAATCTTAATAAACAAAAATTAAACCCCAGAAAGAAAAATGGATTGCATCTCCAAGTTAAAATACAACAGTGACATATTAAGTGAATGTATTGCGCAAAAGTATGTTTATTTAAATACCTAAAAACCAGCAGCTTTATTACAATAAAACTGCTACCCCCAAGCTCAGTGGTAATAAGAGTAAAAATTACGCACAACAGGGACCACACCCAGTCCCTGTTGCAGTCATAAGCTTACACACTTACATTCCACCACAGTCGAGCGAATGGAAGCATATAATTTTAACCTGATTTCCTTGTGTCCAAGTTGGTCTTGCATTTTCTATATTTGGATTTGATAAACATCGGATTTCTCTATCTTTTTTCTTTTTTCTTTTCTGATAAAAAGATAATCTTTTACTGATCGAATAAACCTGAAACCATTTGAAACACTCCACAATCCACTAGTTACACTGATTGTACGATTAACATTATTCGATATAATTAAAAGAAACATGAAAAGGCTTGTTTATCCAGCTGTGGGTTCTATTGGAAATGGGTACATACATTCATGATAATAAAAAAAATAAAGAGAATGAAGTACGTGGTAATTTATGTGTGAGGTTTTTTTTTTTCCTTTCCTGGAGCCATTCTTAGCTATAGAGGCACACCCACCAGCGAGCTTGTTCTAACAAGAACAGAATCGTGGACAAAAGCAACCTTTAAAAAAAAAAAAGATTCTGCTGTGATGTATAAAGAAACATGTATAAAGAAACATAAAAATGTTAATAAATACATTTACTTCATAATGTAACACAAAAAAGTGTTACACTGAAAGTTAATTATAATTCACAGAACATATTTATTGCAAGTTATTTAGAATTCAAATATCATATCAGGGAACATTTGGCATGGAGTGAGAAATTAAAATTGACATCAAGCACCTGTTTTAGCTAGTACCAAATAACCCTTTGCTTAAAAAAATAAATAAAAAACAGCAATCCTAACAATCTGCAATTTATTCTGCATATTTATCGAAAGCAGTCAACCCATACACTTGAATTAAAGACATACCTACTTTTTGAAAACATTGTGGTGTGATTTTAAACACCAAGGATTCATGCAGCAAAGTTTTTTAAATATATAAACGTAGACAATGGAATTTGAATGGAATATATGTGTACGGAATTTGATTTGAGCAGTGCATTTCAAAAGAAATACCTTAATTTACATATGGTGCATAATAATATATTTTACTGTAGTTCTTATTTTACAATTAAATTTCTAAAGACTTTTTGTGCTCAACGTAAGCTTCCACCTATTTTGGCCTGGTCTTAAGAAATTGGTACATCCGTATTGTGTAACACACAGGGAGTGGCATCCTGTTGACCTATCCTCTCCTGTATTACCCTGTTGGAATTTGGCTGTCAGGCATGTCACCTGCAAGCTGTAACTGGAGAAGAACTGTGTGTACTCTCACTTCTCTCAAGAAAGATTATTGCTGTGTCACTGAAATGGTTGGAATATGAGTTTAGCACTTCTCCTTCCACTTGCAGCAGGTCAAGCCTAAGGTTTTAAGTTTCATTAGTTCAAACAAAGAATATATTCAGCATTCAGCATTGAGACTTACTTCCAAAATAAATATAAAAATATACATCAAAATAGTATCTATCTGTCAGTACCCTTATTCAATGCACTTAGATTTCACCAGATATTTTTTTTACTTTGTGCCCTTAATCTTAATTACACAGCTGTTTGTAGATCTAGTACTGAATTTGAACATCATCAAAGGACAGGGTCTGTTAAAGTAATACAACTGAATATAAAAGCATTAAATGTGCAATAGCCAGACAAATGAACATCTGTATATATTTCAAGGTCTTTATTCATGTCAGCCACCTCATACATTCATCTTATTCAATCAAGTCAATAAAATCTTATTTGATGTAGAACATTTTAACAGTTGAATTACCACCAATAGCTGCATCAAAGAAAATCTAAAACCCACAAAACAAGCCTCAGCAAGAATAAACTATTGAAATACAACACACACTTAGCCATAAAGCTGATCTGATACAATACAGATTCACTAATGGTAGACCCAACCAAAGGGTTAGACCAAATACTAGCGAAGCAACAGCAAGAAAATCTATCAGAACATAAAAATGGATAAAGGACAAACTTAACAGATATCTTTTTAACCTGGATTTTAATACTGAGTCTGATTGCCGGATTGAATCAGCCAGGCTATTCCATACTAGAGGTGTTCTGTATGAGAAGGCGAGAACACCAGATTTCGTTTTTGTTACCCGGGGTAACAAACCTGGTTTTGTGTTTAATGAAGCAAGTTGAGCTTTTTATTCCTTCAGCTTGCAGGCATGAATACACTGAAGCATGATAAGTTTCAAAACGTTTTTATGCAATTTAGAAAAAAACCAAGTGACTGGATAAGGTCTCTTTCAACAGTGTTACCTAAAATTAGACAAATGACAGTAGCCTTCTCATGGTACAATGAGTCTTCATTCAATTCATGAATTCAATTCAATTGGTACTAATTCAAGTTGGTCTATTCTGATTTACCCTGCATGGCGGGTGCTAGTACCCAGTCACACACCCAGTCGCGTGGGCGCGATCCGGGATTTCTGTAGTTTGTGGTTAACCAGTGTACTATTGTAATGCTTATGTTAGGGCAGACCATTAGAAGAAGAAAAAATTCAACCAGTTTCATAAAATCCAGCAGAAATTACATAAGTAAGTCTGCAGTTTCAGAATCTGCAATCGGTTCTGAGCTAGGTACTGTAGTTTAGTATATATCCCTGTTGAAGTGTCCTCTGGCCCTCTGGCTGTTCTGTATAGGACCCAATGGCATGGTAATAAGGAGGAAGCATTCCATTCAAACTCCATTGGTCTGCGCAATCAATTTCAGAATCTTCGTAGAATCTATGCTTCTGAATATGTGGCAGGATTCTGCATTACATTTACATTATAAAATTTGTGCGCGTGTGCATTCTATTGATCAGTCTTACTTTTATTCTGAAGGATAAATCCAATATCCTTTCACCAACATTTACCCACATTTAACATCTGTCCAGATGTTAGCAGAAGTTAGTTATTAGGGGGGGAAAAGCAGGAGAGGCTATTTTTCTCTGTGCATCTGGGTGAGTTAGAATGCTGCAGCCTAGGACAAACTCTGTGTACATTCCATTCAATCAATTAATGCTATTGCATCGCGCCAGAATTTCAGTGATTCCGGCAGGTTCTGATCTTTGCGTAGCATCTCACTGCCGAGCACAGGGGTCAGGGCAGGGTCCTGTGCTCAGGTTGGGAGAGGGTGGCCGACAGCTGGGGGTGACCTCCTCTCTCCTCCAAAACCAGACGAAGGAGGTGGGTCTGCCATGTATCACCCTTGAGTAGGTCCAGAGGCGCCCTCTCCGGCAAGGCAGGGCCCCCACAATTGGAGCCTTCTTCCTTCAGTTCCTCTTCCGTCCTGGGGCTCAGCCGCCGTCCAGGCCGCCCACATGACCCCCAGCCTATCCCCTGCTTCCCATTCCGGTTCCACATACACTGGGAGGTGGTCCCCAATGTGTGATTGACATAGTTCTTTACATTGGGAACCTACCAACCCAAAAGGTGGGTGTTCTGGGTGATTTAAAAAAAAAAACCATTTGGGAAGGCAAATAGGCACAGGACATTGGAATAGACAACTAGTGTACAGGTTTAGTACTTCACGATCCTGTATTAGTATTCCATCACTGCCCCTCTTAATCTCTGCCGTTTGTTTAGTGCCTCTGATGACACACTCAGCAAGAGACTCTGCCCTCTCATGTGGTATACTTCCCCAAGTCTTGGATTATTCTAGGCTTATGGAGCTGATACCCGTCTTGGACAAAGCCTTGGTCCTTTGTTGTTTCCTCAGTTTTGTGGGCTATATTGATGGATACTTGCAGGTTTTGTAAGTGAAAGCACTTATCCTCAGTTAACACCAAGACACGCTTCATTGAGGCAAGTTGATAGTCTGCAAGTGGTAGGAGATGACTGGGTGGTGCATTGTGGTGTAGCTGGATGTGCCTTGTTGTTATAAAGGGCTGTTGACAGAATATCTGCACTGTCCGAAAGGCAGATTCCACTTTAGGGTTCGTTCTTGCCCATGGTGGTCACCAGTGGCTTGTCCAGTATGGCAAAGTCTTCAAAAACCTCTGACACCTGAGGCACTGATAAATCTGTCAATGAGCCAATAAATCCCCTGTGGAATGCAAAACTAAACACGCACAACACAACACTGAATCAATACATCAGTGGAATTAGCATTTTGCTGTGGACTTCCCCATTCCACTGAAGGGCTAAATTGCAAAGGAAAGAAAATTATCCTCTAATGAGCTTTTAAGACGAAAAAGTGGATTTAAGGAATAAAAGATTGAACAAAGAAAGGGTCTGACCCCTTGTAGTAATGGTAGTTCATATTTAACACTTAACAAATGGCACCTTATATTATTCACCAGCAACTTCATAGCTTACCTGCCACCATCTTCTGCCATGCGATTTAGTACAGGCTTTGGTGACACCCTGAGAGACAAAAAGAAGGAAGAAAAGTAAAAAGTTACTGTAGCTCAGCCTCGCTGGCCTAGCCTGTATATCCTAAAAATTGGAAAACATTGGAAACATTAAAAGTTTAATTAAAAAACTTAATTTACTATTATTTTGTGTTGAATCCTTTATAGTTTTGGGTATGTGCCAGTGTGTTTCGTTATTTAAATGTATGGAGAGAGAGAGAGAGAGAGAGAGAGAGAGAGAGAGAGAGGCCAGGTATATTTTCTGTGTTGATTAGACCTAAACTAATGTTAACTGAATCTGGCAAACTGGATGGCAAACTATGTCTAACGTTGACTCCCCCAAAACAGCCCTGCCTGCCCTTTTAACACCTGAATTTGATCATCCATAAGACCTGAGCACTGGTTGTTGAACTTGAACAGTCAAAATAAGTCATATAGGATTAACAAAACATTGTGGAACTAATAGTCTTACATGATTTACACTGACATAGTCATACTGATAATAACACATACGGCTGGCTAACAATCAATTTATTAGTGTAACTAGCTTACTAACCTACCTACTATGAACAATGTTGATTTTTATCTTATGTAGTTCCTGCAAACTCGTAGATAAGAACAGTGCCATCATTTATTAGTATTTTTTTTTAGTAGTGTTGCCGCCGCAAAGGACCAGCATTGAGTAGAAGTGCCAGGAGTCCATTTCTTTCAGTGGCAGGACTTGAAGGAGTATAAAGCTGGGGGGAAATGTTATCACAAACAGGTTTATAACAAACAACACACCAACAAACAAAAACAAAAACAAAAATATTCTCCAAGTCTAACTCAGAGTCAAAATATTCCCTTTTATTGTCTCTCCGGGACCTGAGTGTGGTAACAATCAGTCCAACTACACAGGTGCGCAACAAGATCCTAAGGTGGGGCATTTTGGGTTCAGTCTATGGATCAATCTATCTAACCCTAAAATAACTGCTAATATTCAAAACTGACATGTTGTCATTTTACAGAAATATATTATAAAATATTATTACTAAATATATATTTTTGAAAATATTAAGAAAAACTTAGATGGCCACAAATCATTTATTAGTCATAAGCTGAGGCATTTGTGATCATACAGGTATCCTTGTTTGGCTAACCTCTTAGGAAAGCTGAGAAATATGGAAAAGTTCATTTAAAAAAAATAAAAAATACTTTTAGTATTTTACCATTTATTCACAAAAAACCTAGTAAAATACTAAGATTAAGGAACTCCTCCATTGTACATTTTTAGAAATTAGGAATATTTCAGATTTAAATTGTTTGATTGTTGTTTTATTATTATTATTATTATTATTATTTATTTATTGTCTTATTAATGCCTGACCTTTTAAAAGCCATAAATCTGCACACTGACTTACCTGTTATAAAACCTTTCACTGTTAAATGTAAAAGCTGAAATGGTACACTTTAGCTATTCTTGTTTTAAGACAAAAACAAAAGAATGTTCTCTCTGGGTGTGTCAAGTAAGGCAGAGAGAATTTCTACTCTCACCTCCTCTCATTCCTCTTTTTTGTTACCCAAGTTCGTACATGTTCTTTCAATGACTTTACCCTCCAGCACTTTTCAATCTTTCTCAGTACACATAAGTGCAAATATTAACCCCTTGCTTTGGTTTTCACTCGAGTGGCAGTTCTATACAATGAATAGCACTGTTAAAAGCATTCGACTGCCTTGTCGCTTTAATACAAGTCACCACAAACAAAAACAATGTTACACATTTAAATTTAAAAGACCGTTATTTATTAAACAAATTAATTATAAGAAAAAATCTGAGAAAAGATACCCGGTCAACAAGGGATAGAAAAATGAAATACTGATACCATACTTTAGCTAGATTAGAAAGCTGCTTTGTCTAGCTGTTATTAATGTCACTAAATTATTGTATGTTGTCTAGCTGTTTTCATTTACTTTATTTGAACATTCCCACTATTGGCGCATCTATTGAAAAGACATGTCATTTCGCTTGACTCAGTTCTCAGGATCGTGGTCCTTTTCAACGGCGTTTAAAGCTTGGTGACCTCCCTTAACCAGATGACGGAAAACAGTCTCCACACTGTGTTATATTCTCTGCTGTGATCCAGTTGCCATCCCTCCGCAAACTTTGCCACTCCCTGGTTTGCACCTTAGCAGAGAATAGAGGTTGAAAGACATCCTCTACGGCCTGAAAACAGGTCACAGTGGAGGGAGAGAATAGTGATGGATATGGGACCCTGGTGTCTTGTTTCCATGCTTAGAAAGGTACTTTTAGAACGACATAATACAAAAGAAGAATAATCAGGTAATAACGATCTTCTTGGTAGCCCAAAGAAGTTGGACCCTGTCGAATATAAAATTTTATAAAAATGTACAGCTGTTTTTAAAAATGTTGTACATACAAAGCATTGATTGTGTGTGGGAAACTTATTGCAACAAAATTTAGCTCCACCCATTTAATGTTACTTGAGATGACCTGACAAGTCTTAAGAGAAAATGTAGTTTTCAGTTACAAAGAATTGTGTACATAGATTCAGTCTGTCCATATACCTCTGCAATGAATGGTCTGGTAGAACCAGCACAAATAGATTTTTTCACACTGGTCAAAGGTATTAGTATGAATAAGTATTGATGTGTGCCAATTTCCTCAAGCATTTAGAATTTTAATGCAACATTTATATAAAGCACACACATTTTAACTTTTTATGTGCATTGTATACAAAAGTATCATTCTTGAACAGATTAAAAAAGAACATGTAAACATTAAATTTATGTAACTACTTACACAAAACACAAAGTACAAAACAATACCGTGCATTTGACTGTCAGTATTAATATTTATTTGCATGACGTAATCACTTTATGCAGAAAAAAATACAGTAATAATAATAAAAGCAAGATTCTCAAAGAAAGTAAATTGGAGTGCTATGTGTAGGCTGGATCACATATTTAATTGATCTAATTAGTTAATTACACTTCTTAAACATTCCCGGTGTTGTTCTGTTTTTTATTTTTTAAATAAAAAGGTATGAAAGCGCTGGAAAAAACAGTATTAGTATGAGCATTAATTACTTTATTATATAAAGTTATTAAAAGTGGTCTTTCAGTTAATGTCTACATACATTACCACTATTTAAAACTAAGCCTTTCCAATTTTCTTCAAATTTGACTTACACAAATTGTTTCAGGATAAGTTCTGAAATCTTTGCCTTATTTCTGCCTGAAAGATTAATGAGAGCATAACAACCAGTACTGATATTGGCACATTGTACGAGTAGATGTGTTTTACGCAACTCCTTTGCAGCTGTAACAGGTCCTCGACCCTTTCAGTGAGAGATATCCTGGACTTACTCATCTACAGAGGTGGACACTACTTTCCCATCCACTATTTTCTCCACAGTGGACTCATTTATGAACATTGTGCTCTGTAGAGAGATGTATTCCTTTTAAGCTGGCAAATCTGTCAAACACATTTCTGCCAATTTAACTATAATCAAAACCCTGTTTGCATCACCATTGCACACCTTTTTGTTTAGGCTGGACGCCAAGCTCAGGCTCGTCGTAAAGATTAACTGTATTACAGTATCTGTTACATAAGAAATTAGACTAATAGCTGTATAATTGTATGGTCAAAATAAAATTCTAGGTTTGGAAACTGCCATTGTGATTATTGTCAGTCTGCATAAACATATACTCATTTTTAACTCTCTAACATAAAAAATCACAAACAATCACAAACAATTGTGTAAGTGTTATATAATGTTGCCGATTACCTGACTACGCCATCTGGTGGCGACAGAGCATCAGTAACTCAGATTCAAAGTAATGACCAACTGAGAAAACCACAAGGACCAAATAGACATGGAGAGGTTTACTATCAAAAAGTAATTTAATTGACAAACATGCTGACACAAGCTAAATAAAACACTAAAATCCAAATTTTCGAGCACTCCATTCTTCATATGGTTAAAAGTCAGTCCACTGTGATTTGGAAAAGATTTCCTCCTTTAAAAGTGTCAATATTAAAAAGGTAAAATGCAGGTGAGGCCTAACACTAAAATCTTGTGTTCCAGTACACCAATCTGAGTTTCCCCAGATACCTCCATTGTTCACTTTTTCCCCTTTGCTCTTTTCCTCTCTTGCTCTTTAGCTAGCTGCTTCAAATATACTCAGTTCCTGATCAGATAACTATCCCACAAAATTATAATCCATGTTGCAATAATACGTTTTCTCATAACATAAGTGCTGTGCCCAGTACAACTTACAGTACTTTGAAAACTTGTATTACAGTACAACTTCTGAGCAGAAAATGCACAGTATATGTTTACTCCACTGACTTTGCCACATTTTCAAGGTAGTTATTTTGGCTCAATACAGGTATTTAGAAAATAACTTAAGTGCAATGGTGTAACAGGGTTGTAATTGGTGATTCCCCTTGCCACAGTTTTGAACTATGGCTTATTTTATTTTCACATTGTACAACCTTCACCTTGTCAAAATAAGTTATAACCTGCTGGTTTGGATGGTGGGCTTACAAGGGGCGGTGTTTACGTTTGAACCATCCCATTCAACAAGCTCCAAAACCAGCAGTTATCAAGAATATTCAAGAACTGAACATAAAAAGTGATTTTTATGTGTTTTACAGCAGATGGGAATGTGCAACTTGCATAAATGTGTGTCAACCATTCCACAATATTACCAATGACATAAAATGTTTTGTGCGTGGATATTTTTGTTGTATTTTCATTAATATAATTTCTCTCATGCTAATGTCCATCTAACAGTGATGCTTGTAATGCCAATTGAGGTCTTTGTATATTCTAGTATCTGAAGAGGCTGTGCACGAAGTGTTTATTTTTTATGCTGTTATTGACCAGGCACATTATTCATATCAATAGTATTTTGTACTGTCTTTGCATATTCATAGTGTTTATTTATACATATGCATTGCCCTCGCCCATTCACCAAGCACCAAACCAGTGTGTGTGAAGAGGCTGTGCAAGACGTGTTTGATTTATGCTGTGGTTAACATTATTAAATATCAGACTAGTACTACATGCTGGAGTCTTTGGCCGTGGTCCCAATATCCATCTGCAGAGCCACAGAGCCATTAGTCACAGGAGTTTCAGGCCAGCAGCGCCAGGCCCGCAATCTCAGGACGGAGCCATTATGGTCTTACTAGTCATGTGCCAACTTTAGTTTTGCAGCATCATTTCTCACATTTGTATGCTTTATTAGATTTAAAATGTGCCGTTTTTCACATCAGTTTCGCTTAGATTACTATCTAACAGCATTTACCAGCTTCACGCTAAATGTTAATAGAGAAAAACACAATTGTTCTTTATAAATTATATTGTATAATCTAATGTCAAAATGTATGAGTTTTAAAAATGTTGCATTAAAAACACAAAGGGAACCTTATTTTAAAGTGTCACCCATTTGATTGTATCACGAGATAATATTTCCTTCATGTTCATGTTGCAAATAGTACTTTAAAAAAGACTACGGGAATTTAATGTCACATTTAATCATCAAATTAGTCACAAAACCTAGCGAACATGTGCATCGCACAATTTGAAATTAATTAAAACATTTATAATAAAATAGAACGTAAATAATAAGTAATAATAAAAAACATTTTTACTTTTAACATATAAAACAAACATATAAAACAAACAGCCAACTTAAATCTTATCAAAAGAACAATTGACTCTTGGCCCATTTTGTCACAGCATTCCACAACAAAAATCTCCATGTCATCCCTTAATAAAGAAAAATGAATCATGAAGGGCTCTCTGTAAAAGTTCTTCAGGGAGATTGTGGAGGGCCCTTAACCTGTCCTCTTCTTGCATTTGTAGGAAACGAGGCTCCTCCACACCACCCCTGAAGAGCTGTTTGTTTCCATGCAGCCATTTCACAGCAGTGGTGAGATTCAGTATTATTGGTAACTCCTTCATTAGAGAAGAATAAAAATGTATGTAATTTTTGAAATAATGTATTTTTTGTTTTAATATTTGCAACAATATTGTTTCAAGTATTAAAACAAATAATTAAAAAATTATG
>JAOVYW010047550.1:0-23405 GCA_025775045.1 Hiodon tergisus
TATCTATCTATCTATCTATCTATCTATCTATCTATCTATCTATCTATCTATCTACGAGCCTAGTTTCTATGCCTGGTTCTGCTTACACATGATGAATTTCTCAAGAAAAGGAACCAGAAGGATGCGTTCCATTGAATATCTTCAGTATTGCATGTTTACCTCTGTCATTTTTCATGTCTCCTGTGGTTGTCATGCGTGTGTGGCTACCTTAGCATATTTATTATCTTTTTTAGCCACGTACCTGGTTATTTTCCAAATGCAGTTAACGGGGGGCAGCTCAAAACTCCTAATGGATATAATTAAGCATTATGAAGGATGGCAATCTCTTACCAAAATTGTTTATTATCTTAGTTCAAATTCAGTGTTATATTTATTATTACATTACGCTTAATGAATAAAGATGAAAACCCACACAATTTTCAGGGCGTTGCATCGATGAGAAGTACTAAAATAAACAGTGTACGCCGCACCTTATGAATAAAACTGATCCTTCCTTGAATCGCAAAACATTGTAAAGGATTTGTCTGGGGACTGTCTGTGTTAACATTTATTATAAATACATATAAAAACACTAATAATAATAATAATATTATATAACACTAATAATAATCACACACACTCATCACGCGTAGCAGTAGCAGAAGCAGCCACCCAGAGATGAGAGCATGTATTTACATGCAGGTGTTTCCTTATTGGCTGTTATACTGACTCAGTGTCTGCTAATATGGTTTTTCAGGTTCCACCACACACGACCCTTAGTGCCTTCACTGGGTGCAGCTCGCTCTCTGAAGGGATTGCCACAAGGCCGTGCCATGGTATTTGCCGCTGTTTTGGCTCAGCTCCGAAGTGCCTCGAGAGAGTGCTGGGCCCATGCCAACATCCTGCCCTTTGTAGAATGCGCCAGTCTATGTCGTAGGATGGACGCAGAGGTGAACACTGCTCACGCACTTTTGCAGGGTCACGCACCAAGAGAGCAACATTAAACAAACTAGGAAAGCAAGGGGATCTCAGTCTTTGAACATGTTAGAAGATTTGTCTGGGACCACAGTTTGAAAACTGATACAAGCCGTCTCACTTTCGCACATAAAAGAAGGTCAGCTGCGTACATAATTTGAAAAGCTTGATTGGGGACTAATTTCTAGTATGATTTGACTATTATTGTCAGCTCCAGGCATTCCAAAACCATGAGGGAGTGAGTAACATTCCCAAGGCGGTCTCTTCAGTAGTTTGGGGCTCTTTATGGTTGTGACGTGATTGACACTTGTAGGAAGCTGGGCTTGCTGCCGGGTAGGCTGTTGTGGTGGCGTGTAAGGCTGACTGCGAATAAGTGTTGTGCAACACATGCTTTCTAAAGCACAGCTGGCACAGGGATCAGCTGAATTCAATAACGTGCCACATGCTGGGTGAACTGATGTCTTTTCCCCATCTTCTCCGTTTTATACCATTTATCTTCCACAGCCATGCAACCCTTTCCACCATTTGACAAGCTCCAAGTGTGTTGAAAGCCATCCGTACTCCCCCTTACTTATTTTCCTCTTGCTTTCCACTAGGACAGCAAAACACTAAGCTGCTCTTTACACTAAGCTGCTCTTTACTCTTTGAGAATAGGCCCTCTTTAAAACATGAGTGTCTTTCAGGGAGTCTATGCTATGCCACTGTTACAGAAGTCACCCAGATGTTTTTACTATCTAATGAATGGGCCGTTTGTCTGTTTAACTTCCCAGGATGCCATTTGTCACGTTGAGTTAAAGAATCAATTTATGGTACTGTGAGGAGTGAGCAAAGTGTCAGACACTGTGTCTGCACGCCCACAGACCAGCTTTGTGACAGCCATGGGCTTGAATCAGTTGTAACTGAAAGTTTTAGAAAGGATCCTGGTTGTATTGTATCTCAATTGTATGCATTCATTTCTGGTTGTGGTTTATTTTCTTCAGGGATAATTCAAATGTCTATACTCAAATTTTGTCTCGAACAGCGGAACAGTAATGGTCATGGCTTGAGTTATGGACCGAGCCCTCTAGATTGGCACTTCAGTCTGTAAAAAATTACGAGAATTGTTAGGTCAGAAACTCTCCAAGATGCATTTACTAAAGCAATGCTTCTCTCAAATACAGTAGAAAGTGCTCCATTGGTAAACTAGCTTGCAATGGGTTCTGCCACACACACACACAACAGTGTTTATTAGGTTTTGCAGCAGACATTGTTTTCCGGTTTGAAGTTGGTTTTTCAGTTGTACATTGGAAAGGCAGTTTTGGTGACAAGTTTTTGGATGAAACAGTAAGACTTAAAGTCTACTTCACTGGTGCAAGATCAAAAAAATACCTGGTGTGAAGCGACTGAAAAACTGGGCCTGCTCACACCAGTTAATGGAAAATCCTTTACTCTTTTTATAGGGTGATTTAGTAGGAAAAACATTTGCCCTTTCCTTCAGAGAAAGCTCTACATTTTTTTGCAGACACATAAACACCATGCAGTTTTATTATGCTACTTTTTACTTTAAGGCAGTGTTGTTGTTTTATTTTGGGGGGGGGAGGAATCAAGTAATTAACCATTGAATAAATTGCTCCCTGCATTCCTGGCCTATACGCACATCTGTTCTATGGGCTAACATTATCTAGGGGGATCCTTAAAGCCTAATCGCTGGGTCAATCTCAGGTGCACAGTAGTGTTTTGCAGTCAAGAAATGTGAGATACCTAACAGAGTTTATCCAATGGTCCAATATTGCTGAGTTAAAGGGAAATTTAAAGAGCAGTTCTGTGTTCTGAGTTCTGAGTTCTGTGTCAAATTTGTCTGGAAGAAATCTAAGATTCAGGGTAAAAAAACAAAACAAAAAACCAATTAAAAAATTCTTTGTATGCTCAGGGGCTTATCCAGCAAGGCTGTGCCTTCATCTAATGCTTTTTATAAAGGTACATAGAGTACTGACCTTATGGGAACGATTTTCATTAAAAGTGTTTTATACCGATGAGTCACAATGCTTGATTGTCACACAAACATGGGATGTGTTGGCCACGCAGGCCCGTTTGGGAAATGCGTAGAAGGACCCATTTCTGCAGAGGACGGCCATACTGGTTAAAAAATAAATAAATCAACTACAAAACAAAGGTAAGATATGGCTTCCAACCCCGCTCTTCACTTAATTTAGTGCCATCAATAATAGCTGTATTGTACATTTTGTATGTAGTAAGTGTAGCTGTAACTTGACTGAGAAAGTTGCAGCGTTCCACATTCGGAAGCTCTATGAGATTATGGATTGTGAGATACTTCTAGAATCTTTTTCAGTCGCTCTGGATGCATAAGTGAGAAAAGACACAGGTCTCCTATAGTCTCAGCAGGCCTTTTTTTGGCAAAACAAATTTTCCCCACTCAGATTTTACACACCTACTGAGACACTGCTCATCATTGCCGATTCCATCAGAAATGCATATATAGAGTCAACAGCGAATCCAGTTAATTGTATCTCGGGAGCCAGAGTGTCTGACACTGAATCAAAACTCTGGATAAAGGTAAACATAAATTCTCTAAAGTTGAAATACGTGCCGTGCTTTTTGCTGTTAAAAAATTAAGTCAGACAGTAATTTACAGCAGTTTACAGCAGACTCTCGTTGCTAAATTGCTGGCTGGTGCGCATTAAACAGTCTAGCTTTTATCAATAACTGGAATTGATTTTGGGGAAAGCCTGACTTAGTGAAGAGAGATGAGCTCCATCCGAACTGGAGAGGTTCTCTTCTTTTGTGTAAAAAACATGCCTAATAATCTTATTAGCCCTAGTTCATAAACGAGAGCTTTGCCAAGCAGCAGCACTTTTGACCACCAGATCAGATTTAACTGAAGTTAGGTATGGCGTCCCACAGGGTTCGGCCTTAGGTCCCTTACTCTTCAACCAATACATGTTACAACTTGGTTATGTCATTCGTAAACATGGGATTCATTTATACTGCTTTGCAGACAACACTCAGCTCTATCTGTCTGTGAAACCAGGTGAGGATCAGCATTTTATCAAGCTAGAATCTTGCATCCAGGACGTAAAACAATGGCTAACATCAATTTTTTAAGTATTAAATTCTGGTCCTAAGCTCTAAAAATCACCTTAAACGCATGACAAATTAAACAATTTTTTTGATGGTTTTGATGGTGCCTCCCACTTCAAAGAACTTGGGGTAACAATTGACCCATATCTCTCATTTGAATACCTTGTTATAATACAGCGAGAACAGCATTTTCCATCTCATTTCTAAAAGTATTTTCTTTTCCATGCTTTTGTGACCTGTAGACTAGGCAATTGTAATTCCACGTTTTTCAGGCAGCCTACAGACCGTGACAAATCCTGCACAAAATGCTGCTGCCAGGATCTTAGCCAAAGCAAAAAAACCTGTCCACATCACACCAGTCTTGGCATCACTTGGTTACCGATAGAGCATCGTGTCGGCTTTAAGGTGTAGCTTCTTTATAAATGGTCTCGGGCCTTCGTATTTAAAAGACCTACTAGCCCCCCACAGAGTTTTTCTGCCAGAGTGTATTCCTGCTGAGACTACATAATCACCATACAAACACTGAATTCATTTTACACTACCTCCCCTGGCTTGTCAGCTTCTTATTACATTCTGCTTTTCTTGAGTTTTCCCCCCCACTTCTAGGGAGAGGTAAGATGTGGTTGATCCAAAGAAGGGCATCATCTCCTGTAAAGTTCCGGCAGCAAGAACCAAGACCATCCTCCCAGAAATAACCTTACTGTTTGCTTGTGTGTGATCCTGTGTGGGTCAATTATGTCATTTTCCAGTTCTCTTGACTGCCTCTGGGGCCAGGAAACTGTATAACTTAATAAAATGTGAAAGTAAAAAAAAATTTAATTGCTTTTAGAAAGTCTAGGAAGCTAATGTTTATCACTGATGTTACATAGAGAGAGCAATGTGAATTAAATATGTATGAAATGTGTTTTATGGCCTCATAATTTCTGTTTCTTACAGCCGCCTGCCAAGTTTGCATTCAAAGAGAACAGGCTTCTCTGTGTTTATGTGACAATTTTTTTTTTTTACGACGCAAACAGCTAGCTCCCCAGCTCATTGAACAAAAATTGCCTTTTTCGACATACACACACCCTCTGCTGCTGATCTGTGGCCCTAATGTTTCACTTCTCTTGGAGTCAGTCACATCCTGGGCTGTGGAACTGTGGAAAACTGACAGAAGGCGTCATATGGCATAGGGGGTAAGGTATGCGCAAACTGGTGGAGGAGAATGGCTGAATCCCACAGCATGTAATTAGTATTGTATTAATTAGAATTGCTTCAATAAATATCCAGCGGAATCAATTTATTAAGTGTCTGATTTATGAGCTGAAACAGGTCAGCTGTTAATACCACTTTAAATTAAAGATCTAAAAGGTCTGAAAGCAACAGATACGGTTTGTAAAAGCCAGGAAGGCCTCCATGTTGGCCATGTCTCCCTTATTGTACAGACAACAAAGTGGGCACGGGATGAGGTTCTGAGGGAGACCACCTACTTCCAGAGACAACGTCAGGCACTGCAAAGTGCCCCAATGAAGCGTAGGCACAGTTTTCCAGTGCTAATGCCAAAGCAGAGTCATTGGTCTTATGCTTTAAGAAAACAAAAGCCAAACATTTCTCTGCAATTTCCTTTTTGCTGTGTCAAATAGCGGCTCATTTCAAAGAGCTTTGAGTCACAAAGGTCTCTTTTATTCTGTATGAGGTGTCTGCTTCTCTGTAAAACACCTTATTTCCAAAATCATGTTATTAAAGGTCGCTTATGTGGGATGTATTATGTTTTTCCGTCCAGAATTCTTCATCTTTATGACCCATAATTATGACTGATTCAAGCCTGTAATCATGTAGTTTGTAGGTGGCAACTCTAACATGTAGTTAGTTGGGCGGAAATTTTTAATAAAGAAAACAATTCTGTTGTTTTGTTTAAACATTTTGTTTCCATAGTTCAAGCTTCTACAGATTGTGCTGGCCTGTCTAAATTTTTGTCCCTTTGTGACAGAATTTCAAATAGAAAGGATGTTTAGTATCCCATGGAAACAACATCCCTCCATTTAAAATCAAGGTGTAATTTAAAAAAAAAAACTGATTCCAGGAGACCAAAGGCAAGGTGTGGCGATGTGCGGCTAAGTCACCCAGTGTGGAGGTGACTTGACTACAAGGTGCCTCTGTCAACTCCACTCTCCCCCACATTGCCTCTTGTTCATTGTTCTGATCCTGTAGTCTGCGAGAGTCGGACGTAATGCTCCTCGGCCAACGCACTGCTCTGACCGCACACAAGACTTCTTTTTATTCCAGCTCCAGGCTACAGAATTCTTACTGCGTAATTGATCTAATGCACTTTCTCAGTGATTTATTCATCTTACCTTCCTGAAGCCATCAATAAAAGATAATTATAGGATTCTCAAATTTAACAAGACTGTTAACAAACTTGCTAAATAGCCATAGTTTAAATGTCAAGTTTAGGACTTTGGTAAATAAACTCTTTTAAAGCTATTATAAATCACTCATTTCACACCGTCCAGCATGAGGATATTCATACTATCACCTGCACTCTTCAGATTTATCATTTCTATGTGAGATCTTAATGGACTTAAGACAGCTTACTTGTGTATAACTGACGTATAAAGAATTTTCCTTCCATGGATACTTTCAAACTAGGCTTGGTAGGCACTTTGCAGTTTTTTTCAAACAGTTTAGTTTTACAATGTTGGCTTCTGTAATTTACCATCTATTTTGTTATTTAACTTAAAAAATCTGAACATTGTTCTTGCTCTAAGCTGTGATCAGGGTTATCATTTTAAGCTGTAACAGAAAATTTAAGATTCCCCAGGGAGCGCAGAAAGAGCCAGTCATCTACCTCAACTTTAGAGTTAACATTAAATATAAGCTGAGAGCACAAAGGCTAAAGTAATAAATTGGTATTCAACTTTTACATTGTCTCTAAATACTGTGTGATTTGCATAGCAGTTATCGCATATTGTTGCATAATTAAAGTGTTATAATGCATCCATACACTGCAAGCAGTGGGAGTGTACAACTGTGTCGGAATAGTGCGCAGTTTAAGTGTTACTCATTAGAACAATGAAACTGAAATTTAAAGTGCTGATAAGAAATAATACAAATTGGATGTTCATGTTAATGACCTTTTATTGTCATGATGAAACAAAAACTTACAATAATTCGAAAAAATAAATTTAAAAAGTTGTGCAGAAATCACACAAACAAGGGAAATGAAAATTTATATTAACACTCACAGTATTTTACAGCAGCAGCAGCACAATGGTCTTTAACCGAGCACTTCAATGTTGTCTATATATTTCCCAGTCAATAAAGCAAAAAAAATATTTGAGCAAGATAAAGCGTCTGAATGCAAGATACCCAGAGATCAACACACAAACACTCACCCACACATTCACACAAAGACACACATTCTCAAAACAGATTTACACACACGCAAGGAAAAATCTGGAGGCCAGCTAAAATGCTTTTGTTGGTGATTCAATGCAAACTGTTCAAATGCAAATAGTTATTTCACATTTTGTCATTATATTCTCTCTGTACCGACTATTGAATTCATTAAATCTTTGAGCACAATCAAGTAGATCCTTTAGAAGGTCTTACACCACCCTGATACTGAGCTCAAGCTGTTCCTCCAAGCTGCTCCTCCTGGAACAGGTTAGAGATGCCTCTGTCAAGCCAATGGTGACTTTGAAAGAGCATTAGACTTCAACAGCTGAGTCAGGAGGGAACTAAAATGGCTGAAACACAGCTGGATTTTTTTGCCAAGTGACAAGCCTTTTCTTAGAACATAGAGTTTGCAAAAAATAATTAAAATGTATGATTTGTGGAAAGTGCAAAATTTTTCACCTAAATACAAAGTGTTTATTTTCGCCATAAAGCCAACACAGCACCCCATCTAATCAACGCCATTCTTACTGTCAATCATGGTGATGGCAGTGTCCTGTTATGGGGATGCTTCTTTGGGAGGGAAACAGATGCAGACATGCTAAAGAAAGCACTTGAAGAAATCTGGTTTCAGTCTGCTAAAAATCAAATAATGGTGAACAAAAACACACCTTTTCAGCTGAAAAATGGCAAAGGCACGTATACCAAGGCTTCATTGCATTGGCTTAAGAATAACAAAGTGAATGTCCTTGAGTGGCCCAGTCAAAGTCCTGACTTGAATCCTGCTGAGAATCTATGGAAAGACTACAAATAGGCCTGCCATAAACAATCCTCTACCAAACTAAGAGACCTTGAGAATATTTACTGAGGAAAACGGGCAGAAAATTCTTCCCAGCAGAACCAAAAATGACTCACAGCTGTAATTGCTGTCAAAGGTGCTTCCATCTTTGTCTCGAGTCTTATGCAATCAATATATTTCCATTTATTTTTAATATATTGCAGTTACTGTATAATGTTAACTTAGGTAGCATTAGGGCGTATTGCTAGTTTGAGCCCTGTACTGAAAAGAATTGGGAAAATTTGATAATACAAATATTGTAACGGCGATGGCTAGGTGCGCTTCCCCGTTTGTCAATGGGCTGAAGCCATCCCCGTGGGGGCTGCTGGGAAGCCTGGCTCCCAGACTTTAGTAACTGTAAATTGTGTTAATAATGTGTTGTGTTACTGTTATAATGGTGTGGCTAGTTAACTGGTTCCGTTAGCTGTGTAGTCATGTCTTTGTTGTTATGGTTTAGTACCCTCACCGCGGGCTTGTGCGAGTGAGGGCTCTCTGTATGTTTCCTTGTATAAGCAGTTCTAAACACTGCCAGTTCTGCCTTTATCAAGGCGGTCGTAAGGGCATGTGCGAAATATAGAGCATTGATTCCTGTTGAAGCGGTGTCGGTCTCGTGCTTGAAACCACGCAGAGAAGTAGCTTTCCCGAAAAACGCTACAATATTAACGATATGTACTTTCTAAGAAAAAAAAATGATGACAGATGGTTCTGAAGACTTGAAAATATTTTATTTCAGCCAAGGGTTCAATTTTAAAAATTAACCTTTCCTTTGGAATGAAAACCAACAGAAACAGTGTGCTGCCAGGAACCGGTCCTAACTACCTTGTTATCAGGAAATGTTTTTTATTGTCGGTCAGAAAGCATGCATATACTGCACTCTTGTGGTCTAAAAAAAGAAAAGAAAACTTTTTTGGAATTTTATATTATTTTTTAAAACTTTTTTGGAAAACATTGGAGTTACCGATTGCTGTAAAAAATACTTTCTAAGCAGAAATTAATAAAAGACACTTAGCATCACCAAACTAGCTACAAGAAAAAAACAACTATCCCTTTCACCGAAGGTAGATTTGATTAAACAAGATTTGATTGGTTATGCTCTACTGGTGGCGCTTTTGTACGTCACTCTGGATAGGAGCATTATTGGTTCATTCTGATTGTGAGGCCAAAAGGAATGCGGGGAGCGCAGTCTTTGTTTAGCAGCTTTTCCATATGAAGTTCCATAATTCCTCAACATAAATTGAGCATAGCTATTTAAGAGTGCACGGACAATACAGAGGGACAAGCAACGGATTACATTTTGATTAGTGTTTATTTTCTGAGCCAATTTCATAGCGATGAACGCTGACCTCAGAAACAAGATTAAATACAGTGCAAAATATAACGGAGAAACAAGAAGAGACAAGCATGATCCCAGACAGGCCTATCTGTGCTTAGTGTGTGCTTTTATAATTTATAAATGCTTTTTAAAATTGTAGTCATATTCTGGATGTCATGATATTGCATAAATACATCTATCTTTTTATTAGTATTATTATTATTATTACAGTTTTTTTTTCAGAACTCGCCAATAAATCTATGATACCATAGTCGTTTAAAAATAAAATCTGGTAGTGCCCACACCCAGACAACAAAGTATGTGCTTGGACAGAAGGTGGGGCTATACCACATATTAGGTTAGGTCTCTCATGTCTTTCTGATGAACAACTTTGCAAGAGGGACCTAGACAGCTTCTTGCCAAGGAAAAGTAATTTTGATCAACATCAAATATGGTACATATACTATTTTCACCAAGCCCTAACTAAATAGCTTAGTAAAAGTTGTTGTATCAAAAGAAGAAGAGCCAATACCATTTTTCAGAATACAATATTTAAAGCTATCAGCTTTCCATCTACTGAAATGTTGTGCTTTATTTGTTTACTTGGGGAAAATTTACAAAAACAATGTTAGATTTAAAGTCACATGAAACATATTTAACTTCCAAGACAATTATTTATCATTTAAAGATAATATGTAAATGTTGAAAAAAACTCTATGAAAACTTTATTAAACGTGTGATCAATTTAAATATTAACTGGATTAGAAAAAGTGCATTTTAAAATAAAGGTTTCGTGTTGAATTTGGCATTTCATAATGTTTAACCTCTAACCTTTGACCTAAACTATAGCACTTTTATACGTCGCTCTGGACAAGAGCGTCAGCTAAATGCGTAAAATGTAAATGTTACAAAGTGGCCTATGCAAGCATATGGAACAAGAGTCGGCATCTTCTCTTATTCCGACAGACAGGTCTATTTAGTTCAATAGTGAAGGCCTTTGAAATAAATTAAGCATTTTTACGTATCTACACAATTTCCTCGTCCAGAGCCTGTGCTTGCAAGTGACAAATTCACTGTAATCTCAGGAGTTTTAGTGGCTGCAGGCTGGAGTCCCAAATGGGAAAAACGTGTTAAAGCCACACGTAAATACAATTAATAGAACAATGATGGATTCACTGGGCGTATTTCAAAACTCTTTATTTCAAGTTGAAGTTGGCAAAAACATTTTTTGTGAAATAATTGCAAAGAAAGCGTGGCATGAAATTGAAGACCACGCCTTAATGAAACAGAAGTTTAAACTGTTCAGAACACCATATTTTCATAGAAAATAATTTATTGTGTATACAGCTAAATGAAAAATCTGCTGTATATACAGTAATTTTTTTATATCATATTACTTTTGTGGTAGAACAGTGGCTGCTCTCTTGTGGATGATTATTCCATCCTCTGTCTTTAGTTCGTCCTCCATTCCCCTTGCCTCCGCTTAGCTTCATGAAGGGGGTGTGCCGGTCATGGTTTTAGAGCAGGGTTCAGATTGACAGGCTCATAGAGCTAATAGAGTGCTAGTATACTTAAATTTCCTCATTTGAGGAGAGCTTGGTGCCTCAGGCCCTTCCAGCTCCTCTTGTCCCCCAGGGCCCCGCCCTCCTCAGCATGCCACGAGCGTCATGTAAGTATTGTTAAACTCCAAAAATATAAAGATGTATCTTTCGAACAATTGATTTTATTTCTCTCCTTGAATTGCCTTTCACAGCTTTTCAGATGGGTAGCATTCTCCTCTTCTCCTCTTACTGGAGTCAAAACATCCATTTCTTGGTGCGTCTATGAGTTTTACTAATTCTTCCTCGATTGTAAGTGCAAGAGTATAGAATTGCTTACATGATGCTCGGGCATGTGTCTGGTAATGCTGAGAGGTAAAACAATAAGTCAAAGTCATGTTATATGCTGTATTCACGGTTAAAAATACAAATGACAAATTACATAAATGGTGCTATAACAATGGATAACAAGGGGTTGTCGTGGCAGGTGACATAAAGTCATATCAAGTATTCTAAACTAACTCTCATATATCAACTGTATGATGTTGCCATTACGTTTCCCTATGTCATGTCTTATGACAGTGTCATGTCAGAACCTAAAATGGTGGCATCAGTCATAAACATAAGCATTACGTAAAGCTGTTATGTAGGGTTTAAGGTACATTCAATGAAAGTGTTACCAAACGTTTTCCTCTGAACACAAATACTGTTATTACATGCTGCAGGTAGTGACCAAAAATTAAAGCACAGCTGAAATGTTTGAGGTTTGGGCTATGTTGTATGTGTTTAGGGCGCCTGGTAATGCTTCACAAACAAAGTAGACCCTTTCTCTGCAGTTCCATCTATAAGTTTCTTGTTGAAGTCCCAGTGGTCCATCAGGAGTTTATGTCATTTTCACTTACAAAAGAAGTGGACCTTGCATACTCATTCACACCTTTCTGTTTGACTGTATTGAGACAACATGCCCGAATGAATGCCCGAGAATGCAAGATGTGTGTGTACTTCGTTTCCATGGGGGATTTTCCCTGCCATCCTGTCATCCCCCACACTGGAAATAAATCCTGTGAAATGTTCTGACTTCCAGTGACCACCAAGAATGCTCCAAAATTACTCGGCCGCTCATTTTTGTCTGCCTCTTGTTTTCTTCAGCTTAGGAATGGATAGCTTCTCGTCATTGTGATGGTCTGGCTTGATCTATCACTAGTTCAGAGACTTACTTGATCCTTCACTAGTTCTGAAAGCAGAAAGAGAAAGTTTCCCATGTGATGAATGGTAAAGTGTCCCATCTGTTCCAATGTGTCCGGGTTATTTGCTTTTCACAAATTGTTGGGCTAAAGTCTTACACAGCAAATTAAGGGTTTACCTGAATTAAATCATTCTCTGGAACGAGAGACAACAAATGTGTAAATCAGGTCACACATGTCAGCGTCACGAAAATGCATGTGTATTTGTGTGTTTCTATGTACGAGTGGGAGAGAGAGGGCCAATTAAAATAAGCCAATAAAAACAGGAAAACTATGACTATGTGACCATTTTTAACCGACTGAACCTACAGCTGAAGCCCATGTTTCTGTTTTAGAAATGTGCCCATGTGTGCTTTAGATTCAGATTTCCGCTTGCCCATCATTAGTGCTATCACCCGTCCTTAAACGTCTTGGACAGGATCTTCTCAGTCCCCTTGATCATTTCTAAAGTCCTGCATTAAACTTTGCCCTCCTGGGGGTTGTCAGTAGATGACGCCGCAATTTTAATCCTTCCGGCATCAAACGTCAACGAGGACCTCACCCGGAGACAACGTCGTCACGGAGTCCCTAGGCGACTCCTCCTGGTGTCTCTCAGTGGTCGGGGGCATTAATCCATCCCTACCCCAAATCGGAGGGTTAAGCCTCTTAAATGGTTTGACAACACAGAATGCCTGGTGACCCTGTGTCCTCAGCATATGTTTTAGCTTTCATTTTTAAACAAAAAAATACAATCAGTCTGGCGCTTTCTAAAAACACGTTCTGATAAACAATGATAGAGTAGGAGGTTTTCTACTACACCACTTCAGTGATACTTTCCTTTTCAAACGACATGATGTGTTCTAGAGAGGGCTTCTGAAGCATCTGACCCATACTTCATTTTGCAATATGTATGTCAAAAACGATGTCACATTCAGATTCAAACTTCAGATGTAATTTTGAAGTACAGTTGGAATAAACAAAGGTGAATTGAAAGGTCTGTTATAGTTATAATTTTAAAAATACTATTAATTAATTTAAAAAAACGTTTGAATCTGTTATTGGGCTGCAGTGAAATAAAGTGGATGCTTAGTAAATTAGGTTCAAATACACATTTTGGTTGGCTTTCTAGAAACTAAATTAGCTCTTTTTTAATGATTGAATTCCACGCCTCAATATTTTCAGAGTGATATATAGAAACACTTTTCATTTAACGGGAAAAGAAATAGAATGTGTGCTTATAATGCAAAAGTGTAATTTCTGTGAGAATGTTTCTTCCCAAAAATTGACAACATTGTCAGTCAGACACTCAGCTTTTCTTATTAACAAATAATTCTTAACAACAATGTCAATGAGCGTTTCAGCTTGAAACTGTATCTAACAATAGAGGGTGCAGATTTATGCTGGATGCATTTGCAAGGTCAAGCCTACGGCACTTTTTTCTGGACTTCAACCATGCTGAATTATTATTATTGTTGCCTATTATTGTTATGTTGTTTCATATGTCGCCAGGTCTTTCTGATGTCTGATGGCACATGCGAAAACTTTTTGTTCCTTTAACAAATATTTTAACATGAACCAGGGGCGGATCCAGATTATTTTTGAAGTGGGGGGCACAGTGAGGAACAACAGTTAAACTGGGGGGCACACGGGGGGGTCCATCAGATCACAAGGGGGGTGGGTGGCCCCCTGTGCAACCACGGAAGATCCGCGCCTGACATGAACACAAAGCATGTCCCATGAGTGGTCTCTGTTAGTAGTTAGTGGCCCTCTTGTGGACATAATGTAGTATAACAATGCTTGTGTAAATTTTTGTTTATGTTTTTATTTTGATACATTAGGATGTTTTATACATATTTTTCAATAAAATTTTAGAATCTCAATGTTTCGTCCAGGAGGCAGCCAGAGTCCTATCCTGTAAGCGATAAACTTTCGCATCCGTTTACCCAATGACCTTCTTGCAGTACTTGTCAATAGAGCACGGTAGCTCAGTATCTGTTACTGCACGTTAGCACCTAAACTACGACACTTTTGCACATTGCTGTGGATAAGAGCATCTGATGATTGACTAATGTGTAAATGTAAATGTTTGATTATCACTTCAGATGAGTGGTTGAATCCCTCACTAAACCACCCTCCTTTGCCCTCCAGTAATCACGAAAGCCTTTTAAAAGGCATAACACCAGACACTCCAGAGTGTGGTTTACCACAAGATCAAACAGGAGCCTTGTCAGGGGTCTGTTTCATCTCCCAGCTGCAGGACCCATCACAAGCTGTGGGGAGAAGTTTTCATAATTGCTTTAAATATCTCACAGTACTTTGCCGTTTGATGTATGATATTTGCCTTATGTTTGCTTTTCCTTCGGTTAAACAGCAGCATTATTATTCTGCAGTTTTATTATTATTCTATTAACAGCAGCAACAATTACTCTGAGATAAATATCAGACCATGGAAGATCATTTGATTGCCTCAAAACGATTTGCTGAAGAACATGGGCTAATAAACAGGGAATCCATCAATTTTTGACCTTTTTAGATTCATAACATAATTTTATCCAGTTTCTCCAGGTCTCCGCTGTCATAGTTGTCAAATTGATTGTGTTGGTGGACACAGGGTAAAATATTTGGTCATCTTTACCTTTAAATGATGATTTAACAGTGGAAGATGGAGGTTGTTCTGTTTCGTTTAATCTTTGGAGTTGCACATCTAAAGAAGATTCCACACTAGTGTGTTTCAAGATGGAACGCAGGGCAGAACAACTTGTCAGTCAAGGAGTGGCAATTCAGTCAGCAACAGCAGCTGTAGATGGCATCCTTAATTAAAGTGAAGTGTGGCCTGGACCAGTAAGGACCTGGGAGTAATCTAAGGTGACGAGCAAAACTGTGAACAATGTCATGCAGTCATGAAAATATTTACCTTTTGCTTATGACTAATCAGGTCATCAAAGCTTCTCACAGCACTGCTGTAATGACTGCCTAATGACTGGAATGACCTGGAATGCACCCCCCAATTACATCATCTTGCCATTTCTGCATAGTGGCTTTTATGTCCCCTGTCCCCTTTGCTCATATCCACCTGCCCCCTGCCGTTGTGAAGAGGCTTCGGTCTTTCCTTTCCGGCCATGAAAATAATCTGTACCGGGGGGCGAAAGCGATTTGCGTGCTGGCCCACCTTGCACTTTCTAAAATTACATTGCCCAGAACAGTGATCTCAAATTACAGATGATATGCGATATCCTGGGATGCGTTTCAATAATAGAAGGAGTGATTTGCTTCAGGGAACAATGCCCAAGCAGAGTGACACACCCAGAGATGTGACCTTCTCAAACAGTGAGACTACTGTACTATGTATTATTCCATACTAGCCCATCATTTAGTGCCCTTCTGAAGTCTGTTTATATTGCCTCATGGGTAATATACACACATGTCCCACTATTTAACTTATCTCTGCGAATGTATATTATAACTTATAAATGTGTAAGCCTGCCTATATTGAAATTTAGTTAACGTTAACGTTGGATCATTTGCCGAAGAACGTTCTTTTCATGTTTTCGTTTTACATCGTAGTCATTTAGCAGATGCTCTTACCCAGAGCGACGTACGAAAGTGCCAAAGTTTAAGGGTTAACGTGCAACACAGGGTACCGATATTTCACTTAATATTTTATGTATGTTTAGCACGTTGGCTCGGTGAAATATTCTATATCAATACAAACATCTGTTACAAAGACAAAGTATATGAAGAAGAACAAAAGATCAGTACGCCACATAAAATAAGAGGCAAATCAGAACAGTGAAATCCGTTTATACAATTACATCAATCAAGGCGTTAGAGTCTAGGGGAACAGTGAAATGACAGGAGCGCATGTCAGTGGTGTTGGAACCCTTTAAGCAGCATGTTCCCATGTTTGCTGTGCATTTACATTCACTGTTCAATATGACATTCACATTTTCACAGCAGCCTATAAAAGGACCTGAAACCCTTCACAGTCAGACTGCCTCATATCAAGACCTGCCTCAAAACGCTGTCAGCTTTCCTTAGGGCGTAGCAGTGGAAGCTTTGCGTAAAGCTTTGGAGCACGTTAAGTCACAGGTTTAGGTCCTGTGACAGGTAAAGTATCTGTAAAAATAACAGAAGTGTTGATCTTTTCAGGATACCGGCGGCTTTTTTATAGAAGTGTATGATAAAGTGTATCAACTGAATGAAAGCCCATGCTAAATTGCTTGTGCTTTTAGTCAGTTGATACACTTTATAATACACTTCTGTAATTTCTACTACAGCAGAACTAGATGCTTTGAGACGTACGTGGAAGTGATTTTTTGACAGTTTGACAGTTTTGTAGGAAGTGTGTTCCTTCTGGTGGACATGTTTAAGTTGCATAGATCCCAAGGCTGTCTTCTCAAATGACTGGGATCATTATACTGGTTAGAAACAATGTTCAGTGTTTACTATGTTATACTAACTATGGCAATTCTATTTAGTGACTTAGCAGCAGTTAGAAACAAACAGAGGAACCCAAATGTAAATGGAGAAAAACCATCATTGGTACTTAAAGGTGCAATCATTTGAGCTGTCAGACAAATACCACTGCAGCCCCTCTCAAAATCAGGTCGGGTCCTCTTCAAAGAGACAATGGACAAAAGAATGGCCTTAATAAGCCGCTGGGCTTTGATCTCTGCTGAGACGTTGGAAGGCTTCCTTGTTTTGTTCTATGTGCTTTGTTTCGACAGAAACCCGATTTGGAGCTTTTCCCCACATAAAAGTTTATAAAGTTAAAGCTGAGAAAAGACATGGCCACAAAAAACAGAACAGCCCCACTTTAGAGCAGGCTGTGAGAACTGCTTAAGTAAACAGTACATATGATTTGTTTGGTAGAATATTGTACAAAATTTACACACTTATGGCAACAGCTTATATAGCTGGTAGTTTGTTTAGTTTCATGTTTAAATTTGAAATGTGATGTCAACATTTAAATGTTTGTCTCAAAGTCCATTCAAATCTATTTTCTCAACAACACATTTTCTCAGCTGGGCTTCCAGCTATGTTAGTCTGAAGAAAAATGTTCCTACTGAGATAAAAATCCGTTCAAGTGCATTTCTAGCTAGTAATTTCCTAATTAATTTACAATTAAATAATGAAAAAAATGGCTTTTTTTAGAGCCTACTGTAGGGAGATTATGTATTGCAGAGGAAATGCAGATATTTATGCAGGTGTATGTGGGTTATTACATGTGGGTGAGTGTATGCGGATGTGTCTGAGTGATCATGTTTGGAAGGGGAACCCATCTTATAGAGAATATTGCATTTCCTTCAGCAGCACACGCTGTAACAAATTAGAGAAAGGAGGTGCATTTGCTAGCAAACCGTTAAGCATTGCATTGCATTGAGCAAACTGTGGCATTGATCGAATCTTAATGCATGCTCTAGAGCCCTAAGCCATTGCATAAGCCAGTAGCTATCCTGGCTCAATACAGAAGCATGTGCCCACAGTTTTTAAATTAGATTTCAGCTGAATTCCGATGGACTCATGACACTCTGTTTAACATTAAACAAGCCAGTAGTTGTGGGGAAATTCAAGTTAAGAACATAAACAAATTGTTTGTCTTCACAGCTCATCCGCTTGGTCACGCCTAGGCTCCTCTCTGATATTCAGTGTTAGTTGCCTGTCTACCAGACAAAATCTTCAAAAAAATAAAGGTAAAATACAAAAAAAACTATAACTCATCAGTGCAACCAAAGGTTTTCCTCTATTGGCTCACCTCACATTGACACTACAGTCATGCAGCTGAACACTGGGTATTAATCACAAAACCCCACCCATATGTGAAGTAGCAGAAAAGACAATGATTAAGGGGTAAAAGAATAGACAGGATTTAAATTAAAAACTGAACTGTTGAAATTGCAGGAAAGCCTGCTCTCATATTCCCTTAAAATAAGTGTGAATCCTTAGGTAGTCATACTATTTCATTATTGTGACTTGGTGTGGTCTTTGTCCTTAGTAGTCAGTGTGTTTTTCTTGGAGACATGCTGGAGTGTAGGAGTAGAAATTTTATGACTACATTGTAGTTACAAGCAACGGGTTAATCTGCCAAGCACTTCTATCACCTAAATATGATGGAAAAAAACAGAAAAGAAAAGCTTGGAGGCTGGTGGAGGAGTGCACAGCGGTATAATAGGGACGAGAATGACGGCTAAATTTGCCACGCTTCAGCTATTATCGCACTAATGTCATTACGCGTGAGGTGGAGATAAACACGGGCTGCATCCAAATTTAATTGGATTATGCCATTGCGTTTTATTCTTTATTTTAGTTCTATTCCAAACTGTGGAGTGGAGGACAAAACCAGAGTGAAGTAATTCAATTGCTCCGTTATATAGGGCCCAACCAAGCTTAAGGGCTGTTTTTCAGTAGTCTCGACCCCCCCCCCCACCCCCAAAAAATAAATGGTTTTCTGGTAATAAAACTAATTGACTAAATTTGGCTGACACTATAAACTTATGGCTGCCTATTAAAACATACTCAAACTAGAAGAATATTCACGATTAAGTATCCTTAAATCAGTGCATCCCTTTGGGTTTCCACCTCTTGTGACGGTCCTGAGCTCATTTTTTTTTTGTCCCCAGTAAATAAGCAATCATGTAATCACTGAAATGATCCTAAATTCCATTAATTCCATAAGCCTCATTACATAACTAGGCATCAAGGTCTCTCTAATGAAATGGATTAACGCAGTGAATGTCGTCATCTGCTGTTTCATTGAATTCCAGGATGATATTGCATTCCAAGACAACGTTTTTATTTACTGATGGTAAAGGGAGACAGGATCAGTATGTCGGAAATATCCAACGTGTAACAACATGGCCTAAAAGGCTTTCTGATATTATTTCTGAGTATTTTTTACTCATCAGTGGTTATAAACAAATATTAAAGTCTGCTTAAAAAAGTCAGCTCTATTAATTTATTTGTTTTAGGGGAACTACTTGATCTGCTTGCTTAGCTGGTACAGAATCACAGGACAGTCTTCTACTATATAGATAAAAAAAGATAAATTCCTAAATGCATGGTCTGCTTAGGACAAAGCCTTGTTTATGTTGCATCAAATCCCATTCGGCCACTGTACACATGGAATGTAACCTAATGGGAAATTTGAGAGGCACTGGAGCAGACCAGTAATATTAACGGTGAGACTGGACGATTCCAAACAGCCATGGGGGAGAGGGGGATGTGTGATGCTTGGTGGAAAAAATAAAAAAGTGGATCTATTCCGATTGGCTGCCACCAAATATTGTGTGACCTAGTTACCGGGCAGAGGTGTTTTAGCAACAGCAGGAAAGCCACTGTCGGGCTCCCAAGAACCATTCATGACTTTATTACTGCTGCTGTACAACAATATATTCAAGGTCTATAGCAGTCCTGTTTGCACAGGTGCAGATGCAATGCCTGTTCTCAGGGATGACATCGTTTCCGTGGGCTGAGGGCTTTGTGTTCGGAGGCGGCTGGCCTTCTCCCTGTCTGTATTTTTTTAATACATTTCACAGAGCTTCCTGTCTCCTGCACAGCAGAGTGGCAGCTGCTAGATGCTTCTCATGGTTCTGACGACACGCAATCCATAAACAGGTGCCTTCCAAAAAACAAGAATCATTCTATGTCTGAAACCAGCAGACATTTTGATGACAAGAAATTCACAGTTGCAAAGTACAATGATAGTTTAAATAATTGAATGGCTGTCTTCTTTTTTTTTAAGGTTTGAATGGAAGGTTAAAATAAATACCTCACTACTTCTTAAAATCAGCATTTTTCTTGCAGTTGAGTGATTGGGGAAACCCTGCATACTTATTTGACCAGAAAAAGGTTTGATATGACGGGAATCCCTGGGTGCTCAGGGAAAGAAAAGCTTTTACATTCAACGGATAGAACCATTGAGTAGGAACAGAGTGGATTCTATCCATTTTCCAAGAATAAAAGGCTGAAATGAGTGCTGGATAGTTATTGCCTATTTTGCTTTTCTGCATCCCTCCCCCCATCCCTCTCTCCCGCTAATCCAGCTCACAGGGATCTCCCTCTGCCAGGACTCGAAGAGGAGACAGCAAACATGTGCCAGTGCTAGCGTGTATCCAACTTAATGTGGAACAATGCCTGCCAATTATCCACCCTTGGGAGGTCTAACGCCCGCGCTCTGTGCTGAGCATGCAGAGGAAAACTAGGCAGGAATATCCCTGGTTTTACCCAGATTATTTCACACTTTTAATGTTTGATGTCTCTGGCATTTCTCTTATTATGCCATCCAGAAACTAACTTCCTCCCGAGTGGGGTCTTATACTCCTGCACTTCCTCAGTGAACCTGCGGGTGCTTTTAGGTGGGCTTTCGCCCCTTTTTCGTACTCTCTGCTCTCTGCTTACGGCTGCATGACCAGCAGCCAGTGACAAGATGGATGGGAAGCCACACACTGTTTGAACCAGCAGAGGGACGTAAACATTTGTATCAGACATTCAAAATACATTGACTGCGTGTATTGCTTGACTGAGTACAGTAACAAGTAAAATGCCTAGATGCTACAGCTTATTTGAGGACTCATGAGGATATCATGAGACGAGTCGCTGTTCATTACTGGAGAAAAAGCAGAAGAGCTCCTTTTCTTTCTAAAGGAATGCACTTCCCGGGGCACGTTTTCCTGGGTCGATCAGGAGATTATCTGGCGCCTGCTAGTCACGGTCACTTTGGGAATTCGCGAGGGGAATTCGTCCATGTCATCTGGGATGAGTTTAAAAGTTTCCTTGCGTCTGGATAAAACTGCACATGGAAAGTCTCTTCTTCTTCTTTGCATCTGGGAACCTGATCAGTGGCCTTTCAGTCAATGGCTTGGAGTTCAGTTGGTTGCTGAAACTGAGGTATTCTCTCTCCTTAGGCACAGCTGGAGGTTGTGGCGGCGGTGTCTTTTCTTAGGACGCTACAGTAGGAGAGGGCGGGCCACAGCAGACAGAGATTTTCTTCACAGCCCAGCTGGAAGCATTGCTGGCAGGAATGTCTGTTCTCTGCCTTTAAGGAACAACATGATTTACAACCGGCTAATGCCTCTTGGTGAGTGGGTGCCAGTTGAAAGTACCAGCTAGGGGTCGATGGCTGATGATGTCACCCCCGGTGTTGGAGAGAGGGAAATGTAGTTTGTCAGATCCTGGGCTTGAGAAATATCCTGACCCATGGTTCCAATGCTCTGGATCGATTGAGAAAATTAATGCAGGGAGGTGAAATATTCAGAAAAGGGATGCTCAAAGAAACAGAGTAAGAGGAAGGGGTGTGCATGTGTGTGTCTGTCTGTGCTTGTTTATTTGTGTGTATGTGTGTGCGTGTGTGTGAGTGTGTGTGCTTGTGCATATGTGCGCATGTGTTTAGGGAGGGAGAGGTGCGGACGGTTGTCTTGGCATACCAGAACGACATATGTTCCAATTGAAATCAAATTCACAATTTGGATGTAATCAATTTAATCAACAATAAATAATGAGAAAAGCTGAAGCTGGTTGAATCTATCTAGACCCTATCTATCTAGATTGTTTGATTAATCATGAGAATCTTTCTGAGAGAAAATCAGTGCAGTACTGTATCTCTAAACAGCACAAAAACTAGAGCAATATAATTGTACACTCTACACTACACTTTCTACAGTACTCTACACTACAGCATTCTGTACTACACAATCGTGTAATTAACTTCTCTGGGATTGATAGGAGACCACAGGATCTGGTGGAGAGTCTTTGTCATCATCTGGGACGTCCTCAGCTTACACCATGACTCTCCTATCTTCAGTGCTATTGATTAATTTTTTTTTTGCCTGCCATTGAAAAGTTTATGATCGCCATCCCTAGGCCATAATCGTTGAAGACAGAAAATGACAGACAGAAATGTAAGAGGAGAAATTGACTAAAATACCAGTTATTGGTGTCACTTATTTTATATTTTTGCAATCATTATTTTGCTTATTGCATGCCTATGTCCAATGTATTTGCGGTTTTGAATAAATAAGTACTGTGGCATGCGTGGCTGATCCGGAAACAGCTGGAGACAGGGTCACCAGGTCAGTGTTTATCCCTTTTATTTGGCATCGTATACAAATCCAACGAAAGACAAACTTTACCCCTTTGGGATAACTAAAATAACACGGCTTTATTTGAAACATTTCCAACATTTGTTTGAAAAACAATTCCAAGCCCAAAATCAAATCTAAAAGTCACACGACTATGATTATAATCGGGTGTGCAACAAGGTTTTTAGGGTAGGCATTTTGCCCCTCTCCTGCATGACTGTCCGCCCAATTCTGAACATTTTCCAAGGGCTTTAGGTTGTGGCTTGTGCATGCCATAAGTACATTTCACAAAATCATTTGCAAACGCCAAAATAATCTTGTGTCTAGTGTCAAATATGGTTTCAAGAAATGCTTCAAACAGTTCAGAAATAATGTAGTATAACAAAATAAATATCAAAGTTGCATTTTATAACATGAAAAACAATTTACAGCTTCTCTGCCCACCCTGCTCAGCCTCACTATATCCATGGGAGTATGTGTAAATACAGCATCCCACACAAACCAGCCACATAAAAGGTCACACAGACCCAATGGTCACTTGTGCTGGGAAATATAAATGAGCGTGAAAGGACCCCAGACAAAGGAGGCAAGGTGAGGAGAGGGAAGTTCCTTGGGCGGAGGGGCCTTTTGGTTATGGCCTAAAGAACCATCCACAGCCTCCTCTGGTTCTCCACGCCCCCTCAGGGTTCACCAGCTGCCAGCTCTGATGAACTCCTGCTGAGTTGGCCCATTGCCCAGGGCTGCTTTTGATTCTTCCGTGCAGTCCATTACCCCAGTAGAGCACACAACGTCTAAGGGAATACTAATACAGAGGACCATCACCTTCTCCAAAGAGAAGCTGACCTTCATGCCTTGACAGTGACATTTTAGCAATATATTCAGCAGCGATGCAAGCATGATTATATTATATCTTCCCTGTTTGTGTGTGTGTGTGTGTGTGTGTGTGTGTGTGTGTGTGTGTTTATGTGTTCCTAATGGTACAGTCCCCAACCAGATATTCTGCCTCTCCCC